>JAEIIL010021333.1:0-11999 GCA_018905715.1 Drosophila lini
AAATGAAAACCTACAACTATGCAAAGAATACAGAAACTTGTTCAAGTATATTATATTACTCTTATTTATCGTTTGAAGTTATTACTGAAACATTTTGTAAACTGTGCTGAACTTGTATTGTTATTTATCTTAAAATTCTTCCCCCGTTTTGTGTGTGGTGTACAATTTTACTAATTAATTTTAAAGGTTTTTATAATGCATTAAATTATGATATACGTATAAAATGTAAAGTGGTTGCCTTTTGTTTATGGTGGACAAATTAAAATTAAAATGACATTTTGCTGTTCTTGTTGCTGGTTGCATCCCTAATTTCGCTTTTTTATTTATTTCTTGCTCTGTACACTTGGTTTTCGTCTTTCATTAATAATTAAATATTGAAGTCGGTTTCTAGTTGATGTTTTGTTTATTTCCCTTTATTTCCATCTCTCTGATTTTGTACAATTCAAATGTTTTGACTAAACACTCCTACGGCTGGACTTTGACTATTGCTCTGTTGCTAAGGAATCTTTGGCGCCCAATGGGGGTCTCTATGATCTGGTGACCCGCTTTGAGCCCCAGATTCCGACCATCAGCCTGTAGCTAGCCTTGCCTCTCGTGACCAAGGGCACTCGGCTAGCTAGAAACTGATCTTATTTGCCAGTAATCAACCTGGTTTTCTGTCTTGTCTCAAAAGTGTGGAGAAAGGCGTTTGGTTAAAGGCGAGTTTGGTGTCGGCTTTCATTTTGCTTCTGTTCCTGCGAAAGGATAACGATTTCACTCAGTTCTGTGTGTGTGCCATAGATTATTGGTTGGTCGTGAGGGAGTTTCTTTTTTTTTTTTAATTGTAGAATCAAAATTTATTGCAATATTTCCATTTGTTGTTATTGATAAGTTTTTAGTTTTACTTAAAATTTTGTTTTTGTTTTTGATTTTTTTTTTCATTTTGTTTGTATTTTAAGTTTTAGGGGATTAACAACACAATTTATCGCTAGTTTTAAATTTATATTTGCATAGGTGTAAATTGATTTGAATAAAAATTGTAAATTATTTACTACAGAATGAAGAGAAAGCGGAAATAAAAACTGTTTGCTTGTTGTGTGTGTGTTTTTAATATAAACAAAGAAAAACTAAATAACGCTTAAAGCAATAAAGAAATCTAAAGACGAACCATATATATTTATTGTGTGTATATTTTGCATTTCTAATTTTTTGTGTGTTTGCTGAATTTTCTTTTTGTAACCACTCTCTCTTTCGCCCTTTCTATATTTATAGAATATGTGTTGTTTTTAGCTGTTTTTTTTTTTAATCTTTCGCTTTTCGCCTTAACGTGCATATCCCAAAAGAAAACTATACATGTACATGTAGCCTACCAGTTATGTAGATGTAGTAGAGATATAGTTAATATTATGCATATAAATGTATATAATTCATCGACAAAATTAATCAAAATTAAAATCAATTCAATTTTATGTTAGAGGGGTGGGCAGGGGAACAGGAGGGGGGCAAAAGGTAAAACGTAAAACGAAGAAAAAAACGCCGCTTGCACTGCATTTGCCTGCTTTGATTCACTAATTAATTATACATAATTATATATTTATATATCTCTAAATTAGGGAGTTGTTATGCTCCAAGTTGCTTTACACTAAACGCGCCCTGCTCTCGCTCTCTCTCCCTGGCTGAACTCTCTCCTCGCTCGCACAAATTCTCTTTTCCGCTTTTATATTGGCTTGGCGTGGTCTTGGTTTTATAGCAAACTGTTTTAAGGAGCTCTCTCTTCTACACAATTGCGTTATTCTTGGTTTCTTTTCTTCAGGTTTTGTTTTGTTTTTTTTTTTTACATTTTTTTTTTTTGTTTTATGGTGAGGGTTTTGTTGTTTTTTTACGCTTAAATTTTGCATATTTTTTTTTCTTTCCTTTTTCTCTTTTTAATACATATACATAATTAATTAATATATATTTGTTTTTTGTTTTGTTTTTCTTCTTCATTTTAGTAGCTGATAATTAAGAATTGAGAAAGAGTTGGTTGGTGTGTGTTTGTGTGTGATTTGGGGGCTTGTTAAATTTTGTTCTTATCCATTTCTTGAAGTTTTTTTCTATATGCTTTCGTACTTTTTCTTATTTTTTTTATTATTTAATACACTCCAACAAATTACAAAAACAAAAGACACACATCGTCTTACTTAAAAGCTGTTGCGTTGTATGTAACATGGTAACAATGGTTGATTTTTGTTGTGTGCTTGCTTGTCGTTGTAAATGTGGCGGTGTGTGTGTGTTTTTAGCTAAATACAAACAATTTGCAAATTGTATTTTTTTGGAATAACAAAAGAAAAAATAAAATGATTCAACACTAGTCGATGAAAGGTGTTGTTGTTGCTGTTGTTGTTGTAGCAGTTGTAGTTGTTACTTCCTTCAAGACGGTTTCTTTCAGCCCCAGCTCAGCAGGCGACCAAGGTCCATCGGTTGTTGTAGTAGTTGTTGTTGTACTGCTTGTTGGTTGTTCCATTTTGCTTGATGATGGATGGATGAATGATGTTATATTGCTGCCGCTTTCAACAATTGCCATTCTCAGCCGTCGTGATTATTTGTATGCACTTTTCGCTAACGCTGTTACGCGTCTGGTTCAAGATGTACAAAGGTGCTGCATGCTGCTCCTTGTGCTGCACGTGGCTGGTGGCATTGCTTGCTTCTAGCCTTCACCTTGTTGTTGAGCATCGAAATGGCTGCCGTTGTTGTTCCAGGTTGTTGCTACTGCAGTTTTTTGCGGGGTATTTGGTTATCGTTTCTCTGTACTATTGTTGCCTTTGCTGTTGTTTACATTATAATTACAGTTACAATTACAGTTTATATCGATTTATATAGTATTATTACTCTCTGTGTGAATTTGTGTGTGTGTGTGTGTGTGTGTTTCTTTGCTCTTCTTCTTCTGTTGTTGGTTGTGGGTTGTTTATAGCGTAGCATATATATATACTCTTATTATGTGTAGGTTGGTTATTATCATTCTACGGCTACTGTTTACTGTTACTGGCACAATATCGAAATTCAAATCTTTTGAATCTTTTCGCCAACGACAACCGGATTGTTGCGCCGAATCTCCTGTGCGCCATGCTCTCTATAATCGAATGTGCAGTTATGTTTATCAGAATAACGATGCACGGCACAGTACAGACCGCCGCAGCGACACTGGAAACCTACAAAAGATTGTATTTCATTAGTAAATATTAAAATAACGCAAAGAAAATAAAATTTTTACTCACCGGTCAGGCCAACCTTCTTGCGGCACTCGCCACATCGGTTCTTCTTCTTTTTGGCATCCTTGTCGTCTTCCTTGTCCTTGTCATCCTCCTCGTTGGCCGAGGCGGCTGCTTGTGTGGAAGTGTTTGGACCAGTCGCCGATGTGATGGCTTCGCTATTGACTTTGGCAGCAGCGGCGGCTTCATCGGTGATTTTCTATACGGAAATGAAAGAGAAACAAAAAGAAAAGGAATGTTAATAACATGACAAAAATGCATGACAACATCACCAGCACACATCATCATCACAGCTAAGGTCTGCTCTTTAGAAGGGCTTTAAAGGGAAACTTGTACAACTACTTAATATTTTTAAAGTATTAATCTAAGTTTTTTATTTAATTTCTAAGCTTCTAAAATATTTCCCAACAATCAGTTCCTGAAGTCCTAAATCATTTTCTACTTATTTCTATGTTATATACGTCTCCACAAGATTTCTCCCCACTATGCATTCTCCTGGTCGTCGTTGTCCTCCTCAGACTGCATTGAAAAAGCCTTGAAGTGTTTTCTTATTATTATTTTTTTTTTTTATTTTAAAAGCAAATGCTAGTGAGCTCGAAATGTTCTCGGTTTGTGTGAGAGTGGTGTCTCTTTTTGGCGGTTGCCTCGGCAGCGGTGGTCGCGCCTGGGCGCCCCGCCAAAAATTCCTATCGTATCGGCTGAGTTGGAATCTATTTTGTGACTCGCCTAGCGGCTGACAGAACGGACAAGAGTGTCGAACGATGAGCTATAGATGATGATTACCCGCTTCTTGGTCACACAAGCTATTGAATTTGGTGGCGTTGGCGGCCTGTCCCAAACAATCTCGCCTTCATTGGGTGTACCACTCCGACCACGTTTTCGCAGCGTCGACGGCGGCTTCTGCTGATTCTCCCCGGAGTTTTCCGACTGGTCGTCATCGCCCTCAGGCTTTTCCATAGCCTCGGCGCCCATTCGCTGGCTGTGGTTTACGTCGCTTCAGTCCAGCTGACGCCGCCGACAATGGTTTCTTGCGCGTCGCTAATCCTGCACTGCTTCCTGTCACCGAATGGGAACTAGCTCCCAGAAACTTTTGCTTGCTGCCACCGCCAGCCTTGCTGGTGATCACCTTTGTTGTGGTCTTGACACTTTTCCTGATCCGACTGCCGCTGCCAACTTTTCCCGCTGTTCTAACTACTCCTGTTGTGGTTTTATCCGACTCTACAGCACCAGCTGGCCTGGATCTCTTGGCCTTCCGCTGAAGGGCCGCTGCAAGAGCAGATTTCCCTGTAGCAGGCGAAGATTTGCCCACAACGTTGAGGCGTAGAATACGGGGTGCTGGTGGTGGTGATGGTGGTGCTTTCAGGGCTTCCACATCAATGATGGTGCCGTGTTTGTCAATATCCTGATTGCTTGTGGCGAGTATGCCACTGGTGTCTGGTGTTATGCCACTGCCACCGTGCCCACCTTCCCGACGGGATCGAATCCTTTTCAGTGTCTTCACCCGCTTCTTCAGCTGCAGTTCTCCAATTCGGGCTGACTTCTTGGCAGCGATGGTGGTATCCGTCGGTTGTGCGCTGACATGGGACGAAAACTTGACGCGCCGCTTGGTCTTGGTACCAGGATCCACCCCCTTTCCCCCGCTTAACGCGCGTTTCGAGAGCGAACTCTTTTTGGGAACCAACGTCGTCTGAATAGGGATAGCTGGTGCTATTGGGTGGGCGGCAAGAGCTGGCCCGGCACCAGACACCTTGGCAGCAAGTCCAACGGGCGCTGTAGAGGCGGCTTGCAGAGCAGAAAGGGCGGTGGCTCGTCGGAGCGGGCGTGGCGGCGGTACGGGGGCCTGGCGTAGAGCTGTTGTTTGTGCTGCAGCATTGCGTCAAAGTGGAGGAGAGAGGTGTAGGTGGGAAACGAGGTTAGTGCGTCTGGGCGACGCCGGTAGACCCAGTAAGAGGAGTAATCAGTAGTACCCTTTGGGTCCGCAAGCAGACTCTGACTATGGAACATGCCCAGACTTGGCGAACCGGCCAGCCGTCCACTCAGATTGGTGAGCGCACCGGCAGTGGTTCGCTTGGCTGAGGCACTACTGCCGATCGTCGGCCGTCTTCGCGCAAGGCGGCTCGCAGTCGAAAGGGTTGCAGGTCCAGCATTGGATTTGGATGCAGAAACAGGAGTGCGTTTGGACGGCGGGGTGCGACCCGATCTTCTTTGATGTGAGGCACCAAGAGTTACCATCTCGACGATTTAAAAGTTTTTAAATTTCGAAATTACACTAAATTTTGAGTCCGAGCCAAAAGGAATGCTTTACTCTTATATCGAATGGAAATGCCAGATGAGTGACATTAAACTGAAAGGAGAGGTTGTGTGATTCGGGCGGTTCCAGAGGTGACTTAGAGAGAGACACCTGGGGCACAGGGTCTAAGGAGCTCTAGTCAGAAGAATCGCAAATTTAAGGCAATAATATTATTCAAATTGCTTCTAAAATATAAGCAAATGTATTTTCTTTACAATCTTAGCAACTCCTTACTCTATCTAGTTCATCTCTAGACCCTCCACCTCTTCGCCAAGGGTTTTTTTGAGCTAGGTTCCGCACCGGTTTTCCAAGCTTATTTCCTTGGATGGTGTTTGGAACTCAGGGAGACTTTACCTTATCTAAAGTTGCAACAGCGTAGCCGGTGGGAGTCACATCAGTGTCTTACACACACATCAACATTAACACAAGGAACACACAGAGAACTAATCGAAAAGTGCAGACAACTCCTTGGATATCACCGACTTTTCATGCAACCAACACACAAAAAATGTTGAAACTATTTTCACTTAAGATAACACTGAATTTATGTCCAAAAACCAACAGAATTTGTGAGTAACTAAACGAGTGCCAAGTACACCATACATATATGAGGGCATTAGACCCCAGGCTAATCTGATTATCAAAATTTAGGCATAAGTGCCATATATCGAAACTTGTATCTTATGATCTGTTATAATTTTTTAAGAGACACCAACAATTATTCGCCAGACTGTCGTCGTTCGTGTTCAACGATCTGAAAATATCCCTAAAATTTGGTCTCAGATATATGGTTTAAAGCCGCTCTGGACCGGCGATTTCGCTTTTCCTTTTTGTAGGGCTCTTCTTGTATTTAAATCCTAACAAATATTGCTTATTCTAAAATTAAACTCTAACCCAAAATTCCCAAAGTAGTTTCCTTATATCCTACAAGTCCTTCACACTCACCTCTTTAACATCGTTGTGTGGCTGTTGTAAACTGGTGACTGTGGGCTGTGCGGTGTTGGTGATTGCAATGGCCGGACTGAATGTGGGGCTAGGTTGTGGGCTTGGAACGGAGACAGGTGTGCTGCTCACAGGTGGCTGTTGCTTTTTTCTAAGCGAGTCCTGTTGTGGGTGAAAATGTGGAAACAATTAATACTGGGGGACTCTTGATAGAGATCGTATTAAGAACTTGCCTTATAGCATACGGAGCAGAGACCATCTGTGGCTGGGTTACCATAGAAGCCGCAACCGGAGCGGCACATGGGTTGCATTGGGTTGGATTCACGTTCCATGGCTGGCTAGAGCGCCTCTGTGAGTGTGCTGCTGCGGATTGGTTGTTTCTCTCTAATTTTACTTTCGCCCAGCGAAGTTTCCTCGGCTTCTTCCTGCTGTGTGGCAGCGGCACCGGCGGCTCCTTTCCTTCCTGCTTGCTTTCAGTCGTGGAAGCGTGCAATTTCAAATTGGCAACGTGCAACGTACTAGCAACTTGCAACTCGCAACTGTTGTTTTTATTTTTGCTGTTGATTTGCGGCGCTCAGTTTAACTGTTTAATCAGTTCGTCCAATTATTAGGCTGCGCTTGTGTTTTGATTCGTGACTGCAAATAATTCGCGGTACGATCTGCAAGAAATCAGGAGAAAAAGTTATAGATAATGTTAGTAAAGTTTATCTTCAAGTTGAAATCTTAAATATGACTGATTTTTTATGATTTATGATTTTTGCACAAAAAATTTTAAAAAATGTCTATTTCAATTTGATTTATTTTAAATTTAAATTTATCTTAAAATAAATATAACTTTTTGTAAAGTGCTCGCCATTTTTTTTTCTTTTTCCTTTCAATTTCTATAAAGCGAAATTATGATGCCAATTAAAGTGCATTACAAAGATTGATATTGATTATCTGCAACAAAGTTGCATTGAACCGCATTGCAACACTGCCTATAAACAAAACTCACACGCACACGTAGGAAGTATATATTGTACATACATATGTATGTTTGGAGGTATAATAAATGTTGCAACAAAAAAAGGCAACATGACAAGTAAGACTATGTTGTTTGTTTTTTTTTTATTTTATTTTTTTTTTCTTTTCGCTTTGCTCTCTTCAAGGCTGTCAAGCATATCGCACAAACACACTCGCAGCTGCGAGAGAAAAATCAAGCCTAAACCAGTTTTCCCACCAAAAAACAAATAAAAATAAAAATAAAAAAACCAAAAAGAAACAGAGAACGAGCTCTGTAGTAAGTGGTAGTAAAGGAAACGAGTTTGGTTTTATGTTTAATGAATTTAAAGCAGCCTCACACCTAACGGTTCCACCACAATTTGATGTATATTCCCCGAACACATCCAATTGTTTATGCCGATCGATTAAACAGAGAATTCCAAGCAAGTATCGATTTATCGCGATCAGTTTACTTTCTCAAAAGTTGCAGAGTTGACGTGCCGAGCTGCACATCCATCAGAAGACCACAAACGGAGTGAGAGAGAGTTATGGGCGAAATCGGAGATATACATATAGCTACAATGTACACTCGAAAAAACAAAGTTCCCCTTTTTAGGTACCTCTATACCTAATTTTTATATTTTTAAAACGAATAATAAATATTTCATAAAAGTAATAAAAAAAACATTATCTGATTCGCAATTAAATATTATAAAATATTGCCTAAAAAATTCTCGCCGTGCAAAAAGCAAAGTCAAAACGTAATGGCAAAATGGTAAAAGCCATCCACCAGCCACAAAAACAACAAAAAGAACAGCAAAGAAGGTGGAGATTGAACCATCAGTTACATGGCCAACAAAGAAGGAGAGACGGAGAAAGGAAAAGGGCCAGAGAGAAAGAGCGAGAGAGCGAGGGCAGAGCAAAGAGGGGATTGAGCACAATAACATTTACTGTTATTTTCAATGCGACGCCGTGGAGCTTGGGGCAAGAATCAAAATGGGCACACGTAGCGCATGCGAATGTATTGGTGTGGATGGCGGAGTGGGGGATTCTGTTATAAAAAATTTGACCTTAGTGGTGAGAAACCTAGCAGTGCCACTCTGCTGTTACGACAGGCTGGCATAAATTACAAACTAGTAAATGGCTTAAATTACTCTAGGGGGGAGTTCCAATATTGCACAACTTTTGGGGCCAACCGCAGCACAACAACTTTTACCCGAATACAGAAGAGGCTTTGGTAAAACATAAAAACAAAAAAAATGGCCTCAACAACTTTTACATTTACAACGTAGCATGGGGAATATGTTTCTTTTTTTAGAGAGCGTAACATTTGTCGTGGTGAGTATGGCTTTTTACATCAAGGTGTATGAGGAGGCGGTGGTGGAGGTGACATATGAAGCGAGGTAAGATGTTTTACATTAGCACAGCGTTTACATACAGTGAAGCCTTGTTTAACGTTACGTGGAATATAAAGATGTATACCTACTTAAAAACAGCTACAGCTTTCTGGACTCAACTAGTATTTAATGATACAATTTTTTTTTTAAAGAGGTGATTATGAAGATTTTTATTATCACATAATTACTGTACATCTTTGCATTGCGTTTCTCTTCATTGAGTTGTTTTTGTATGGTGGGTGCAGCCATAAATAATATTGTTGCGTTTCCATAATTTTTACTTTGAATTTTGCTTTTGAAAATTTATTTTGATTTATAGTCAAGCAAAGTGCAATGTACAAGTGTGGCTTTTTGTGTGTGTGCTCGATTTCCTGCTGTTGTCATTTAATTGCAAAGCCAAAACAGCTGTCCTCCGCCTCTCTCCACCCCACACCCACATACACAAACACACACACTCGCAGGAGGTGGACTAATCAAAATGTCAACAATAAAAGAAAAAATTCCCCACACAACAATTGGCAGGCCAAGCGGGCAGAGAGTGAGAGAGTGGCAGAGAGCGAAGTTCTCCCACTCTCCGTCTCTGTTGAAGAGAGTACCAGGCTGATGTACGTAGATGGATATGTACATACATATGTACGTACGTACGTCAACAAGCACGCGCGGCTGCTGTGGCCAACAAATAAAAGCTGGGCATATGTATGTATAGAGTTTATTTATTTTGTTTTGTCTTCATCCGCCGCCGCAGCCCTCCCCTTTCCCCGACCCAACGACCTCTGCTATTTTTAAGCGAATTCGTTTTGTTATCTGGCGAGCGTGAGTGAGTGTCTGTGTATGTGTGTGCGACGTATTCGTAGTTGTTGTTGCTGTATGTTAAAGTGTTGGCTATTAAAGCAAATAGGAAATCATATGATTCTTTTGGGGCGCACTTTATGACGACATCACTAGACATCAGCGCGTGACGTCATTATTTGTTGACATCCATTCCGCTTTAGCAGCCGATAGTCCACCAAATGCGCATTTGTGTGAGTTGCATAAGAAAAAATATAAAAAATAAAAATAAATGCAAGTACTAAGTGCAAACCAATTAGCAACAATGAAAAAAATTGGCGCGTGGTTGCTATTGCAAAAAATACAATGAAAGAAAGAAAAAATGTAGAAACAGCATTATTATGCAAGGCTTCGGTGATAACAGCAAAGTGGGAGGCTAAAGCTGCTTTAAATACAATTCTAGGGTATTTTGCATACTTATTGAGCAACTTGTCTGATTTTACACTGCGAGAATAGGACACAATGTATGCCATAATAAGCTTAGCTTAGTAAACACTAATTTTTTAATTAGATTTAATTTTATTTTTTCCTATTTCAATTCTTTTCTCTCCGTGTGCCCTTTTTATCATGCTCAACGTACGCGAGCCCGCTTTAATGCTGCTTGTAAACTTGTAGGTATCAAAAAGTCGACTACTGAAACAGCTTGGTGATTTGAAAACTCTGATAAAAGGGCAAAGAAAAATAAAATGGACAGCAGTAAACAAATTACACACACACACACAGGTTAATGTGCTGTTGACCTGCATTCAAAATACTGAAATTTACAACAGGAAAGAGACTCGAAACGGAGACGGTGATGATGATAATGATGATGGGCAAGCATAAAAGGTAAGAGAGAATTCCAAAACAAGAACAAGCAACAACCGCAACAAACACACCGCTGGCCGCACTTCTGACTCACATTTGCATATTAATGAGCGCGACAACAACAACAGTGATAAAGGAGGAACAGTAACAGCAGAGACAACAACATATGCTGATGAAATGCAACAAAGAGACAACATCAGCGGCTCGACCGCGCTCATTGAATTATTAAACTTTATTAAAATGTGCACAAAAGGAGCGCTGAAAACAGATAGAGACAGCGGCAGCAGTGGAGAAAAATAAAGAAAGAGAGGGAGGGCGGGAGAGCCAAGCCAAGATGGCTGCTCAAGTGGTGAGCTCAGGCTTAAGCTTGGACTTCAAAGAATGTGGAGAGCTTCCGGTCAGTCATTCAAGCAGCAGCTTAACCCCTAAGCCTCCTTAACCCTTTGGTCGCTTTTGGACTTAACATTAACCCATTGTATTGTTTTATTTTTAGACAAATTAATATTCTTCTCTTTCCATAATTTATCCTTTATAAAAAAAAACAACGATATGTAAGCGATCGATTTCGGATGCCACTAGGAATAAAAAAGGATTTCTAGCCCTAAAACCAAAAATGTCTATAGACATTCATATCTGAATTGCTTTAAGATTGTTTAAACAATCAACCAAAACGTTGTGTATGCACAACATAGAGCGTGCCAATGGAATTGGTTTAAATTTAGACTTAAAGACGAAAAAATAACGGAAAAGTTGAAGAGAAAAAAATAGGAGAAGCAGAGTGAAGGAGAGCGTGAGTCGGTGCCGCCTATCATTAATCAAAATAAATTACAAACTATGAACGGGCGAGAAATCATATGACGACTACATTTGAGCAGAACTCAAGGAGTGTTATTTTGCCATAATAAATGATCGCTTCAAGAGTCGGGACCAGACCAGTCCAGACAGCATCGCCGGCCTCTTGTTTCCGGCAATTTTTTCGCGAAACAAATTTCAAACCTAAACAACGCCCCCAAAAAAAGTAATACGAAAATGGATGAGAAATAATCCCATGAGCTAAAAGGCTAAAATAAAAAACTGATACCAGACATCGGGGCAGGGCAGCTTAGGATTAATACTTTGTACATACCAACAAATGTGTATACATATATATATGCGGCAAACAAAACCACAAAAAAAACAAGACAGCGCTGGGAAACACCTGTTCAAAATTACACACGGAGCGGAGCTGGGAACCGAACAACAAAATGCTATGCGATGATGTGCGATAGGTCAAAAAACTCGGTGCGATGTGCACATGCCTGGGTTTCGGATTCGTATTCGGATGTGAGAGTACAAGTTCAAAAACAGAGGGTTGTTCCACCGAGCCCACCTATTGATTTGTTTCCCTTGAAGACAGGAAAGGCAGCCGTAAAGGGATGAGGCTCTGCAGAGTTAAAACTGGACATCTAGTTACAGTGTACCTTCCTATAGATGAAAACTACAATGAAAATAAAAATCTTATGATAGGAAATCAAATTTACCATGTTT
>JAEIIL010021357.1:0-15598 GCA_018905715.1 Drosophila lini
AAAAAAAAAACAATGTTTTTGCTATTTAAAATGGGATTTGGGGGATTTAGAGAAATATGAAACAGCATTTTAGGGATTAAAAGTTGTTTCTGAGTTACTGTTTAAGCTACTTGGGCAGGCCTTCCCTCTTTGCCCAATCCAGCCAAGAGCCCTCGTAGTTCTTGACATTCCGGAAGCCCAAGGCAGAGGCGGATTCTGCAGCCTTAAGGCTCCGCTTGCCGATCTTGCAGTGGAAGATGATCTCAGTGTCCGGCTGCGGCTTATCCCTGCCGTACTTGGACTTGAAGACCTGCGCGGTGGCGGCTAACTCCTGGCTAACTACGCCGAGGGGAATGTTTATGCTGGAGGGTATTTGACCGGTCTCCTTCAGCTCCTCCGGCTCACGGACATCGATGAGGAGTTTTTGCGGTTCGCTGGGCAGCTTCTTGACCACGTCGTAGTCCACGATTCCAATGGCAGCAGGTCCATTGCTGCTGTAGAGACGCTGCAAGAGATTTCTCTCCGGGATCAGAGTGAGCCTTTGTGGATACATGACCCGGCAGAGAGGAGCCAGGGTCCTTGAGACCGTTAAGGCCATCATACAGTGTTTCACAAGCATATTACGTTTGAGATTAATCAACAAATTCCACAATAAACAAGAATTATTACGTAAAATCGCAAAGAACAACAAATGAATGCCGGCTCACAGCTGTTTGCCAGAGGGTTGCCAGTCCAATGGGTAATTTTAAAGGAAATTTATATGGGGAAATTAGGTAATTCTTAATGTGGTGACTTTTCCCTTTGAATTAAATAATTTTTTATTTACTCAGATCATCTCTCTTAAGGCATGCAGGGTCTCAACAAATTCCACAATAAATAACAATTATCACCGCAAAATCACAAAGAACAACAAATGAATGCCGGCTCACAACTGCTGCCAGACCATTGGGTAATTTTGTGGGAAATTAAGGTGGTGAAGTTAAGTAATTTTCAGTGTGGTAAGTTTTAGCTTTGAACGAATTTATTTTTTCAATTGCTCAGACCCTCTTTCTTGGCCCAGTCCAGCCAGGATCCCTCGTAGCTCTTGACATTCCGGAAGCCCAAGGCGACGGCTACTTCTGCGGCTTGTAAGCTCCGTTTACCACTCCTGCAGTGGAAAATGATCTCAGTGTCCAGCTCAGGCTTCTCTCGGCCGTAGTTGCACGCGAAGATTTGCTTACTGGTTACCAACTCCTGGCATACTTGAGCCAGCGGAATGTTGATGCTAGAGGGAATATGGCCACTTTCCTCCAGCTCCTTAGGCTCCCGGACATCGATAAGTAGCTTCTCTGGTTCACGCGGCAGCTTCTTGACATATTCGTAGTCCACTAGTTCAATGGCAGTCGGTTCTTGGCTACCAAACAAGCGTTTCATGTTAACTTTATGGAAATTCAAAGTTAGTGTTTGTGGCTCCATGGCCAAGAGTGCTCTTGAAGCCCCCAAAAAGCGTTTAAGCAGCATGTTTTTTGGGTTAATTTATAATTTTGGAAGTTTTCATATGATTTTCTTTGCCTTTACCAGTTTCCTACGATATTTTTACATATGTACATATTTACAGACAGAAATCTAAAAATATAAGTTGTAGAAATATATATTAAGTAAGTATTGGGTTAAGGTTATGCTATGGAAAGTGCCTTCTCCTCACCCTGCCATCTCTCCGTACCAGCCAGGAGGTCGGAGCAGGTTCGTCTTAAGACCTGCTGAAGCTTCTTAAGCTGCACTCACAGAACACAATAAATAATAATAAATATAATATACCTACCCTAATGTTTGCTGACGCAGATCAGAGCTGAGCAAAAATCTGTTGCCAGGTCGGGCAACCAAAACATCACTCTCCGACTACGTGAAGTGTGTGTATGTCAAGGCCTGTGGCCCAATCGCTTCGCCAAATCACACCCGTCACCGCCAGCCTGATAAGTTCAACGAACATGGCTCCCGCCGGCCGGGGCTGGGCTTGATTGAATCAATTAAGCGGAATGGATTGCGATCCCGGATTCGCAGAGCTCAAGTAAACACTTGTCGGGGTGTGCGAAAGAGAGCATCTTCATCATCGAGGCGGAGCGGCACGCGCTTGTCTAGCCCGAAAGGTTTTTGGTTTCGGGTTCCGGTGGCGTGTTTACCATCCGGGAAGGGGATGGGAATGGGATGGAAGTCCCCCTTGTTGGTCAGTTCGCACCGATAAGACAACCGGCCGGCCACAGACGTAGTCTTCCTGGGTTCTTCTCCCCACGGGGGTTCAACGACTCGGTTCGGTTGTGGTAGCATTGCTTATCAAAGGCGATCCTGATAAGACCTTCTAGCCAGCCCACCTCAACAATCGCTGCTCTAGTTAGGGAGCGCGTGCCGGGAATCACTTAATTGCCTTCCGTGGTTGTTTTTGTTTGTTCTCAAATATATTTCGACTTTTTATTGTAAAAAATATGGCTTACGGACTACAGAGAAATGGCAACAATACACAGTGTTAGCTTCGCAGGACGTTGTTCACAAAATACATTTGCCTGGGACACGAGCGTCTAATGCTAATACAACGAGTGATGTGAACAGATGGGTGACAGGACTTTGCACTGATTCGGTACAGGATGCGGCGCCACCTCAAGGGGAGCCGGCGATATGGCCGAGCGACTCGCCCACGCGGATCTTCTGGCCCGCGACGATGTCGAACTTAAAGTTCTTAGGCGCCTCGAAGAGCAGGACAATGGTACTGCCCATGTTGAACTGGCCGACAAGCTCACCCTTTCCAAACTCCTTGGGCGCCCCTTGGGGTGCCTGGTCCAAAGCGAGCTCGTCATACTCGTAGGTGCTGGGCGGGTGCTTGCCCACGTTGAAACCTGTCCAGCGGTTGGTCTTCAGCTCGGCATCCATGTAGATCTCCACAGAGCCCACGTTGGTGGCTCCCACGGCGGTATAGGAGAAGAAACCGTGCTTCCATTGACCCATGTACAGAACGCGTTCATTGAGGCAGAACAGGCCGGGTAGCCAGCCAGCCACCTTGGGGCTCACGGACAGCAGTTCGCCGGAAAAGTGCCGACGGATAGTAGGCAGCCAGGCGGTGGGCGAGTGGAATCGGTGGTAGTCTCCCGGGGCCAGGTATATCACACATTGGTACAGCTCCGTGGAACCGTCGCTCTTCTTCTTCAGAGCCTGGGCATAGGACTCACCAGAGTTGGCCTGTTCTAGCGTCTGCAAGGGTCCCAGGAAGTCCTCGATGCTGTAGTTGACGCCTTTCACCTGCTCGATTAGCGAGTCCGAGGCACTGCCGAAGTGCAGGACCTTACCATCGGCGGGTGACACAAGGGGAGCGTTCTGGTCGATAGTGCGGGCGCCTTCCTTGAGCGGGCGTGTAAAAAACTCCGCTAGGCTGTTGTAGTGCTCGTACTCGGGATACTGGGCCTCCGCTAGATTCACATTAAACGTGTTGGAGTACCAGCCGTAGACATATGGACGCAGAGTGGGCGGCAGGTAGCAAGCGGCCAGCCAGCCCCAGCAGCGACTGAGGATGCGCAGCGGCAGGGAGCAGTATATGCGCGACTGCAACTCGGAGGCGGTCCTGGGCATGCCGTCCCGTTCGCAGCGCTTCTTCTGCAGCTGCCATTCGATGGCCCCGAACACACAAATGCCCATGGGTGCCCAGCGCAGCAGGAAACCGGTCCAACGGGAGAGTACATTACGTCGGAGCTGGGCCACATCCTGGCTAGGATTCTGTTTCTGTTGCTGCTTGTGCAGCGGCGGTCGTCGGTGGTGGAGCGGAGCCTCCTTGGAGGCGGCATTCGAGGAGAACTGGCGAAAGTGTCGAACCACCGGCAAGCTCCCGTTCTGCGCCTGAGGTCCCTGTGGGCCCTTGATAGCCTGGAGCTGGAGCTGGGTGGGCTGATGCTGCTGCTGCACCACCTGCCTGAGATTGCCGGCCTTGAGCAGGAAACGACCACGAGGTACGAAGTAGGAAACCATTGTTGTAGCCGCTGTTGCGACAGCCCCCGCCGCTCTAATCACGTAATCACGTCTGTATGCCAGATAAAAATGGCACGATGTGTGTGGAACCGGGAACTGGTCGGTCGGTCGGTCGGTCTTCGCCTCTGTTGTTTAATCTCCGCAGCGCAATTTGGGGGGGCCTTTATGTGACTGGATCCCGCAAATCCGGCTACTGCCTAGGAACAGATACAATTCAAAACACTGGCATGCGATGGGGACTCGGACGGAGGCGGCACTTTCAGTCGGAAGTCTAAGTGGGAGAGGAGCAATGAATCGTGGAGGTTTCAATTGGTTGCTTCCGAATCGGTGTGCTGCCTGCAAGAGACTGAAAGTTTTCCATGGGCTGTCGAAACCGAAGAGGCGGCAATGTGACCAGTGCCAGTGCTGCCCACAGCCCCTGCTCGCCGCTGATCGAGTTTAGTCTCAAATAAAGCTAGATTAATTTCTCAAATACTCAAATATTGATAACGAAAAGTACTAAGAGAAAAGGAGAAAACCAATAATCTCAAATTCCCAGCTAATCTTTTTTTTTGTGGTATTTTTTTTGTGTACCAATAGGAAGATTAATATTCAAAATAATGGCTCAATTCTTGTCATGCTCCTATCTTTGAAGCTGAAGCTGAACTTTAGATTGCGGAAGTCAATGTCCTTAACCTCTAACACTTTCCACAAGAGGTGGTCTAAAATACGTCATATTATTAAATTTTAATCTTTCAATCATGCTTTTCATGACAAATAATTCCATTGACGTATCAAGCTTCAAATATTGTGTCTTTTGGCTTCGCAACATCATAATAAAATAGTTGATTTAGAATTTTAGAGATTATTGGGTTCCTTAAAGGTTAAAAGTTTAAACACACAAATCATTTTGCATTATTTTCTTGAATTAAATTCAAGTCTTTTGAGAGAAAATCTTTATATAAACTCTGTTATTTTATTTCTTAACATGACATTTTTGAAATAGCATTGAATTAATTAATTAATGTTCTAATACGATCAAAAGGATCAAAAAATAAATAAAATCAGAATTTGAAAAACTAACTTACAGAAAGTCAGCGGGAAATAAGCTAAACAGGCTACAAGCCAGGCTGGCAGCACTGGCGACGGCACTGCGTCTCATGTGCTTTCTGCTTACCAAAACAAAATAAAAGCGAAACCACTCGACTTCTCTCGCAACGGCTTATCAGCAACAATAGTGGTCAAGGCCTGCGGCTCCACGGCACGCTTAAGTCTCTCCTCCGGACACTCTTGGGGCAATGTTTTTGTTTTAAAACTGGTTTTAAACGTTCTTTTCTCTCCGCTTGTTGATGGTTGACATTTTCTGTACGATTAACTGCGCCGTGGACGCCGTTGCTTTCGTTGTTGATTCGAGAAGGGGTGGCAACTCTGGCAGCAGCTGCAAACAGCTGATCAATTATTTGTGTTTTCTCACTCTCGGAAAAAATTATTTATTTTCCCCTTGAATGCACGGATCGCATGACCAGGACCTAACATAGCTGCCACAATGAGCGAGGCGGAGAAACAGGCGGTTTCCTTCGCCTGTCAGCGCTGTCTGCAGCCCATCGTGCTGGACGAGCAGCTGGAGAAGATCAGTGTTCATGCCATGGCAGAGTTATCGCGTAGGAAAAAAAAACAAACTGCAAATGCTCATGCTCTAATGAATCATTCTTTTCAGTGCCCATCTACGGGGACAATGGAAACACCTTGGACCCGCAGGACGCCAGCAGCTTCGACCACTTCGTCCCTCCCTACAGGCTCACGGACTCTATCAATGGCACTGGGTTTATGCTGGTGTCCGATGGCCGGGACAGCAAGAAGATGAGCGCCGCCTTCAAGCTGAAGGCCGAGCTCTTTGACTGCCTGTCCTCCAACTCTGAAATCGACCATCCGCTGTGCGAGGAGTGCGCCGATTCCATGCTGGAGATAATGGACCGAGAGCTGCGTATCGCCGAGGACGAGTGGGATGTGTACAAGACGTACCTGGACGAGCTAGAGCAGCAGCGGGAGGCGCCAAACGTGGATGCATTGGACAAAGAACTGGACGAACTGAAGCGCAGCGAGCAGCAGTTGCTCTCGCAGCTAGCCGAGCTCAAGGAGGAGGAACAGTCGCTGAACGCCGCCATTGCACAGGAGGAGCTGGAGAGGGAGCAGCTGCACGAGCAGGAGGAAAGCTACTGGCGAGAATATACCAAGCACAGGCGTGAACTGATGCTCACCGAGGACGATAAACGCAGCCTAGAAAGTCAGATCGCATACTCGCGGCAGCAGCTGGACAAGCTGCGCGACACCAACATCTTCAACATCACATTTCACATTTGGCACGCCGGCCACTTTGGCACCATTAATAACTTCAGGTTGGGCCGCCTGCCCTCCGTTTCCGTGGACTGGTCTGAGATCAACGCCGCTTGGGGCCAGACGGTGCTCCTGCTGTCCGCACTGGCTCGCAAGATCGGGCTCACCTTCGAGCGGTACCGCGTGGTGCCGTTCGGCAATCACTCGTATGTTGAGGTGCTCGGCGAGAACCGGGAGCTGCCGCTCTACGGTAGCGGCGGCTTCAAGTTCTTCTGGGACACCAAGTTCGATGCTGCCATGGTGGCCTTCCTCGACTGCCTCACCCAGTTCCAGAAGGAGGTGGAGAAGCGGGACACCGAATTTCTGCTGCCCTACAAAATGGACAAGGGCAAGATTATCGATCCCTCCACGGGAAATTCCTACTCGATCAAGTAAGTCTTGCCATAATTATTGATGAAAATATAATTAATATGGAATAACATTATTGCAGGATCCAGTTCAACTCGGAGGAGCAGTGGACGAAGGCTTTAAAGTTCATGCTGACGAACCTGAAGTGGGGACTGGCCTGGGTCTCCTCGCAGTTTGTGTCGCCGTGAGGCAATCGTTTATTTAAACAAATACCTACATATTAATCCTACTCTTAGTGCATAGTATTAATTTTAAAACTATTAAATCTGAATCATTTAAATTTTAAATGCAGTGGTCGCTTCTAGTTCTTGATGGCCTTTTTCTGCGACTCCTCTTCACTATCGTCTGTGTCAGAGTCTGAACCGGAGATATCATCGCCAATCCAAAGGGCTCCCTTTTTCTTCTTTTTGGCCTTCGCCTTGTCCTCGGTGGGGGTTTTCCGCTTGGTGCCGCCACTGGTAGAGGGCTGGTCCTGGGCAGCCTGCTTTTCTTTGCTGATCTCCTCTGCCTTCTTCAGTCCCTCCTCGAACGCGTCGTTCACCTTCTCGGTGAGATTAGCCCTTGCCTCCTCGTACTCGTCATCCTTAAAGTCGTGCTTGGGCACGGCCAGGAGCTTCTCGATCTTTCGCTTTTTGCGCTCCTCGGCCTCACGTTCCCGCTCGCCTTGCTTGTCCAGCCAGGCGCGCACCCGCTTCTCCTCGTTGATGTCCCTCAATCGGCGCCCGCTCAAATCACGGCAAGCCTCGCGATTGGTGGTCTTCTCTATTTGAGCGCCAATGGCTCTAAGCATGGAACCGAATCCACCCTTGCCACCCACCTGGCGGAGGATGCAGTGCACATTTCCGTGTGTGGGGAGTTTGTCCTTTAGGCGTTTGCCATTGCTCACCAGGTAATAATCCTCCGACTGGAGATTCTGGAAAACGATTAACCATAAACACAATTAAGCAACCTCTTGAAATTCAGGCAGAAATGTTCCGCACTCACCGTGTGCTTCTCGATCCGGCTGCATAGTTCATCATAATCGCTGTTATCCGCGCAGGTAATTAAATGCTTACTGTTTATAAAAATATTAATGACCATTTCTACGTTCTTCGCTATTCCGTTTTGTGCTGCTGCAGCTGCGTGTGTTAGAAAGAGAAAGCGGTGATGCAAGCGTTTATCGATGGTGCCAGGGTTGCCCTCTTTTCGATAAATTGACTAAAATTATCAAAATTTATTTATTTCGGAATTGATCTAGGTTATTATTTTGCTTAGACATACTGTTATAGGCTTGCGTTATTTAACGCCTACAAAAATCCCGGTGATTTGCTTGTTTATAGCGTATTTCCCAGATTGCCGCCATTGCGTTTTTCTTTAAGAGCGAGTTGGCAGCGCCGTCCTCTCGCACACAAAGTCTCATTAATTAGTTCGCATTTTAGACGACGAAGGTAAAATTTTAGCGACGTGTTTATCGTACATTTTTAAACATTAAACCCAACGAAAGTTGTGAAAATTTAATAGAAACCGGTAGCGGCTCACATTGACCGGGAAGTGAAGTGTGCGAAAAGAGTGCAGCGCATGTAAAAAGCGGTAAATTTACAACCGCAGCCACGTCACAGAGCGGAGCGCATAAAATGTCTAGCAAAGAGAGTGCTGATTTCAGCTGCGAAATCATGATTTTCTGGGCAGCGTCTAACAATGGGGAAGGAATATTGTACTTAGCCGCGTTTAATGTTAATCCCAGCTTTCGGCATCGCGTCTGGGGCGCGGGCGTGCGGGTGTGTGGTGCGGAAGGGAGAGGGGAGCGGCATAAAAAGATGGCAGCACAAAACCGAACGAGATACATACATACATATATAGACGGGATGGATGGAAGCGGCAAGCTGAAAAGGCAATGAAAAGTCCCACATTCAAATTGCATTGGTGTTAGTATTGGCATTAGTTTTAAATGCTCAATAACCAAAACCGAAAAAAGCAAAGAAAAGTGGCGACTCATGTGAGCAAAACGCAAACAAAAAGACCAGCGCAAGACGCCTCTCTGTGTCCGTGTGTGTATGTGGGTGCGTCTGTGTGAGTGAGTGAGTGTGCGAAAAGAGACGAAGAAAATAAGCAGCAGCAAATGAGCAACAAAAACCACCCCGCCAACCCCCGTTTCCCGTTCCCTTTTCGCCGTCTCTTCTATTCTGTTCTGTTCTGTGACTTTGACTGACATTTTCTAGCGCCGCCACCGCCGCCGCAGAAATAATCAAAATCAAGTTTAGTGCCATGCAAATTGATATTTGATTTTGCCGTAAGAATTAAGAATTGGAACGCAGCCGACAGAGAAGTAAAAAAAATCTAATGCAACCGTGCGTCCGCCGGTTTCGCAAATTTCCCTCCTCTTTCTCCATGTTATCGACGGTCATTCATCTTCTGGTTGATTTTCGTTTTGTCGTTCGCCCTATTTTCGTGTATGCGTGAGTGTGCGCTGTTCCTCTTAGAATTCGGGTAAAGTGCACCGCAGAATACGGGCCATTATTAATTATAAACTAAATCATTTTGCCAGACCCGCAAATTCGTTGCGAATGAATGGCTTTTGTCAATTGTTGGCGATTTGCTTTGTTATAAAAGCGGCCAGCCTCTCTCTTTCTCACCCTCTCTTACTCTCTGCACGCGTAAGTGTGTGCGTGTGAGGGAGCGTGCGCACGTGTGTGCGTGTCCCTGCACTGCTTTGCCGCCTTCGGTGGCTCTTTGTTCCTCGCGGAGAAAGGGGGAGCGGGCAGAGACAGCGGGAGCGGTAGCGCAGCGTTGGGAGCGAGCTCCATTTATATCCATATCATTTGCCTAGCTAATGCCTCCACCGATCATGTGCTGTTAGACCTTGTCCCACTATCCCGAATATTACAAGCCCTCCAACAATAAACCGAAATTTCAAGCAGGGCTGTCGCATATTTACGGAAATATTACAATTGAATGTCCGTAAAGCGATCTTGTATTTAAATCCCTCCGAAGACCGATCTGGATTTTGCAATAAATAAGTTAATTCAATTATTAAATTGTTAACAATTTGCATAAAAATATCGACCACTTTTGTTTACAGCCTAATTTTCTAATTTGGTGTCTTTTTTTTTTTTTGCAGCAGTGATTCCCAGGGATCAGCTTCGAAACCCAAAAACTGCAACAACTAATCACAGTTAACCTGCGAACCCTTATGTAGCCAACTAATTTTTGTACAACAACAAAAGCAGAGATATAGGAACCGTAGCAACAACTGCAACTAAAGTATTCAAAAATACATTTATACAATCCTGTATATTGAACGGACAACTTATTTATAATAAGAGAATCGAGGGATCGACGAGAAGTACCAAGTACCCCAAAGGCACGCAGGGAATCCCCAGATCCAGATCCAGCCTCCCCAAAGTAAAACGGAGTTATATCCATATGAGCATAGATTGCGACAAATCGTATATTCCAAAACACTCCATTAGCGATTAGTTAGGACAGATATATTTATACATATATACATATAAATGTTTAACAAAATTTTCAATTAGGCGCCAGATTAGGAACGAAAGCAAAGCAATATAAACGACGAACCTCAGAGATACAGCATATATAATTTATATAATCCAAATAAAAGATCCCAGCCAAGACGAGAGTGAGTTCGTAGTATAGAGTATCGAATAGTTTCAAAATTCTAGACCAGTTCTTTGTTAGCAACTAGCGCACTCTTTAGACCGCAATCAACGTATTTAAGCCCATTTTGTACATGCAAGCTATAATCAACTAGATAGGAACCCAACAATTGAGAGTGTTTCCAATACCGCACTCCTTCCGATTGATGCGGCCGCCAGTCTAAGTGCCGGGTCCTAGAATATAGAAAGTGACGAGTCCAGAAGAGAGCAAGAACCTAGTGTAGATCCCAGACATCCGCCAGCCATGGACGAGTCACAGCCGAAGACCCTTTATGTGGGCAATCTGGACAGCTCTGTGTCCGAGGACCTGCTCATCGCCCTCTTCGGAACCATGGGCCCCGTCAAAAGCTGCAAAATAATCAGAGAGCCGGGGAACGATCCGTACGCCTTCATCGAATATTCCAACTATCAGGCAGCCACCACAGCCCTGACCGCCATGAACAAGCGCCTCTTCCTCGAGAAGGAAATTAAGGTGAGTGGGAAATATTCGCGACTTTGTAACATGAAGCGAGTTTCTCCCCAAAATGCTTTTTAATAGAAAAGGCAACTTGTAAAGTTACTTGCTTAAAATATAAATTTTTTCTACAGTAACCATACCTCAGTACTTAGATCATGTTTTTATGCGTTAAAGGTCTTTCATTGATTGTTCCAAATGGCACGGGTTGGGAGTAGTTCCATTACGCACATCAATTAATTAGCATTCATTGACCATTTATAATTTTCGCAGGTCAACTGGGCCACCAGTCCCGGCAATCAGCCCAAGACAGACATCAGCTCGCATCATCACATATTCGTGGGGGACCTTAGTCCCGAGATCGAGACGGAGACGCTGCGCGAAGCGTTCGCCCCGTTCGGCGAGATCTCCAACTGCCGCATTGTGCGTGATCCGCACACTATGAAGTCCAAGGGATATGCCTTTGTGTCGTTTGTTAAGAAGGCGGAGGCAGAGAACGCCATCCAGGCGATGAACGGCCAGTGGATTGGGTCGCGATCGATACGCACCAATTGGTCCACGCGCAAGTTACCGCCGCCGCGCGAGCCGTCTAAGGGCGGTGGCCAGGGCGGCGGCATGGGCGGTGGTCCCGGTGGCAACGGTTCCGGAGTGAAGGGAAGTCAACGCCACACTTTTGAGGAGGTGTACAATCAATCGAGCCCCACCAACACTACCGTATACTGCGGCGGCTTCCCGCCGAACGTCATCAGCGACGATCTGATGCATAAGCACTTTGTCCAGTTCGGCCCCATCCAGGACGTGCGTGTTTTTAAGGACAAGGGCTTCTCGTTCATCAAGTTCGTTACCAAGGAGGCAGCGGCCCGCGCTATCGAGCACACGCACAACAGCGAAGTCCACGGCAACCTGGTCAAGTGCTTCTGGGGCAAGGAGAACGGCGGCGACAACTCGGCTAACAACCTCAACGCCGCAGCCGCGGCAGCAGCCTCGGCTAATGTGGCGGCTGTGGCAGCGGCAAATGCGGCGGCCGCCGCTGGAGCGGGCATGCCCGGTCAGATGATGACGCAGCAACAGATTGCGGCCGCCACTGGAGCGGCGATACCCGGCCAAATGATGACTCCCCAGCTCGCAGCCGCCACAGCGGCGCAATACCCTTATGGCTACCAGCACATGAGCTACTGGTACCCCCCAGCGGTGAGAATTTGTTGTATTAAATATTGCTCCACAATGGATGTATATTTTGAAATATCCGCAGGCCTATCCCACAACCCAGATGCAGGCGCAGTACATGCAGCAGGGCTACTATCCCTACGCATACACCACCAGTGCTCAGCAAGCGGGAGGCGTTCGTAAGTGTGCCTGAGACAACCAGGCGTCCAAATCCATGAGTTGAGCATTGCCTAATCTCTGTATTACCCATTTTCAGCTGCCGGCTATCGCATGGTGCCGCCAAATGTAGCATGGGGCGTGCCCGGAACTGTGGTGCCCGGCGTTACGGCCGCCGCAGCTTCCGCGGCCGCAGCAGCGAACGGTTCACTTGCCCCCCAAATGATGTACAGTGCTGCAATGCCACAATACCAGACCCAATGAGCTGAGATGTGACGCCAGCTTCGACGTCGTCTGCAGCATCCGGGCAGTCGCCCTCAGCCGCAGCCACAACCGCCACAGCTGCCACAACTGCCCCATCTGCCGCAGCTGCAGCAGCTTCAGGAGCTGCAAGCTCATTACACACGTTTAGGCTACCTAGAATATCGGGTAGTCCCAGCCAAGGTGGAGCTGCCCCTCATGGTTCTACCCGACAGCAACCACATCAACATCAACAACAGCAGCAGAGAGGCAGCGGAAAATTAAAAGTGGACGCTTGTCCAGGTCGGTGTTGTGGCTACGGTTGCGAGTGATTGCGGCGGACGGAAGCGGAAGCGTTGGCAGAGGATCGGGTCAGGTCCCCCAGCCGATGGTCGAGGCGGTGCGCGTGGAACTCTTCAAGTGAACCACGCTGGCAGCGACAACTGAAACATCAACTGAAAGCTCCGGGCGATGGGCGGGTAGCTGTAACAATCTAATCCAATCTTAAGTATGTGTTAAAATAATTTAATGATTTTTAGCTTAAGCATAAATAGGCGATATAAACGAGACGGAAACAAAATAAACCGAATGGAAAACTAAAAAACAAATTAAAAAAAAAAAAAAAACACATCAAGTGAGAAACATCAGACAGCAAATAGAGAAATGGCAACAAATACGCGACAACAGAACAGAGCAAGTTGAGAGTGGAACAGAACACAATCGAAACCAGAAAGTGACAAAGCAAATTGTAATTGTAACTATGTGGAACATGTGTCAACGAAGAAGGGAACGGAGGCAAAAATTAGGATGAAAGGAAAGCAAAGCAAAGGAAAGCCACAAGCAAGACGAGAAAGCAAAACACACGCGAGGAAAAACAAATTTAGTCAATAAGAGATTGTAAATTTGGGCATACATATTGTGTATTTCCAATGTGAAAAACGAAATGCGATATAAATATGTAAAATGTAAAATAAAGAAACAAAAAAATATATAAAACAAGTGAGAAAACGAACGAAACGTAGTTGTGTCTCTTTACAAAACTCAACATTAATTTTGCTCAAAAAAATGCAATTGCAACAAAAAATTTTGATTGTAATTTTAGACTTTCCCCATTCCAAATTTTAAGGATTTAAAATATTTTTAAAAGTCTAAATGAAGGTTATAATTAGTAGAATTAAAATTTTACTTATCTGGGACCTGCATATTGAGTCCGTTTCCAAACATGCGAGATTTCGGCCAATGCGTGGTCTCTACTGAGAATATTTGAAAACATAACCACAGGAGAAGAATATTTAGGTTTCCAATGATGAAATTTTCCTCTTATTTTTGTGCTCTTATTAGGAACATACAGTTTTTCAAGCTCATTAACGTTAGGTCTTACCACCCATTTTTAGGTTATAAGAAGGAAGTACGCTATGTATTTTGCAGTACTGATCACTAATCCATCACGACAGGTGTTCAATGTCTTTTGTTATAACGAGAAAGTACCGGGTACTAATCAATAACCAATGTAATTATTTGAATTGTGTTGAAGCTGAATTTAAAGAATAAGGGATCATGAAAATGTGAGCATGCACAAATTGCATCGAAGGCTTTTAAGATAAGTTTCGAGAAAGGAAGCTAACTTCGGCTCGCCGAGTTTTGTGTACCTTTGCAGTTTGCAATTGACAATTCTGACATAAATTATAATACCCACTACACTATTTTTTTTGGGAAAATGAAAGCTTACAGAACCAAGTCAAAAAAGCGTTAAATTCAATTGGAAAGCATTTCTATGCTAGTTTTTTTCTGGGTTAATAAGCCTGCATTAATTTTAAATTTTAAGAAAGCCTTTTTTTTTGTTGATTTGGATAATTTTAACGATGTTTCTCCCTTATCAAAATTTGAAGAAATTAAATTTTTTTCCTATAAACATGGCTAAAACGATTCGGCTGCTGATGCTAGTCAAAAAAAATATATAATTTATGGGTTCGGAAATGACGCAGTGTTTCTAGTTATTGACTGAAATTAGAATACCCTGCAAGGGTATAAAAATACAAACATACAAAATCCGAAGAAGACAGTTTAAAAAAACTACATATAAAATAAGGATAATCCTGATGAATTCCAATGCTTTTTTGTCCACAAACTACGGTTAATTAAGGATGCACTATAGATGTCGGTTGAAATTGATTTTATTTAGCGTATTCTATAGCTTTATTTTCAGGCAGATACTTTTATATGCATTTATTTTAAATGGGTCCGTGTTTAGTAACTAGTCATCGAACTCAAAATCCGGGTGGGCGGCGAGCTGCGTATAAGCTGTTTCCAAGTACCGCGATAAGCGACTGGCGGAGGTGTCGAGATGTTTCTGACAGATCTAAGATAAGACCCTAGCCATAGGCAACTATGGCAGTAACATAGGTATGCATAGGTGATGATTCGGAGACGATTGTATTTATGGCCGTAGGTACATACATAGATTGAAAACAAAGGAACTAAGTCTAGTCTATATCAATACGGAGGAGTGATAACCATTAAAACTTAAATCTGACTCTGGGCTGGTAAATGTATCTCTCTTCGGTCTTACAACTACGCTTACGACTAGATTACATGTAGCTTTCGTGGATGGGGCACTGAATGTACAACAAAAATACGCTCTATTGATTTAAGAATACACTGGAAGTGGTTACAGAAGAGAGCCAAATTAAATGGAATGCTTTCAATACTAACCCCAAGTGGACATCGGGCCGAACTAGTCGTGTAACTATACTCGCAACTTCGCTAGACAGTATGGTTATTCTAAGGTTAAATGAGTATAACGGCAATGGAGAGCCGCATGACAAAGATCACATCACAGGGACATGACGTTAAAACGTAAAGAAAATACAAAATATTCTTAGTCTAAAGCACACTGAAATCATATTAAATAACTCACAACTGCTTTTGCTTACAATGTTTGGTAAAAGGATAAGACTACGGGATGGTACCGATCCTTAAATGGGGTCACATGATGAGGAAACTAGTGAACTTTCTGAAACTCACATCACAGCTGGCCCGACTAGATTGTAATGTCGCCGTAGTCCTGCGACCACTTCTCATAGGAATTAAGGCTCTGCGGGGCCACCGAGCGCCGGATGCGCTTCAGCGAGTTGTGAAAGTCCTGCTCCGTGATCGCCCGCATCGCACTGATGTCCAGGCACTTCACCTGCTCCACATTTAACTCGCGAATGGGCTCCAGAGCCGCGTCCTTGGCCAG
>JAEIIL010021390.1:0-16992 GCA_018905715.1 Drosophila lini
TTAAAGGTTGTTATTAAGGCTTATTTTGCCATTTACATATTTTTATATTTTGAAATTAAATTTAAATCATTTTTATTATTTCATGCACTAATAATTGCTATTTTAAGCATCATAACACCTTAGCCCCAAGGCCTTTTCTTGTCTTTAATTATATTTCGATTACATTTTAATTAACCCAAGCAGTTTAATCATCTTTTTCACAGCGCATGTCCAGACTCTAGTATTTCCTTCTGCCTTTGCTTTTCTTGATTAATTTCTATTTAACGTGCAAATATTTTTTCTGTCAATTTCGCCAATAAATGCAATTTATATATCCATTCAGACAACAGCAGCAGCAGCAGCCGCAGTGCTGGCAGGGCTAATTTCATATTTCACGTCTGGCGAGGAGGACTCCTTTTGCCTTTGCCTGGCCATTTTCTGCTCCTTCGTGCCCGCAGGGCCATCAATCATACGCCATGTAAGCAGCAGAAGCACACAATCGAATCAATATCTGAGTGCGAGAGGAGACTCTGCGGGGGGAGGGAGGGGCAAGTGTTGTGGGTAGGTGAGTGTGCAACGCCCACGCCCACGCTGCCAGAAAGCATAAAAATTGCATTTGCCACAAATCGAAGCATGGCTAGTGGGTAAAAATTAACTTAAAGTCATATACACACACTGGGAGACTTAAAATATTTATTAGGCAGTTTGTCAGGCACTGAAAATGATATGAATTAATGAGGAAAAATGTACAATTTCATACTTAGAGTACTGTAACCATAACAAATTCCCCTTAAATTCATTGGAAACGCCACCATAAATAAACAAAGTCAATATAAAGCCAACTTCAGCTTATATTAAGTTGTGTAAACAAACTGATTTCCAAGAATATTCAAGTGGCTATTGACAGAGTATCTGCAAACTGGTCGCACAACTTATGGCCAACACTGTCTGCCTGCTGTAATCATTGTTTGTTTGTCGCCGACACCAAAAACAGCTTTATTAAAAGAGATCTCACTTTGGTTTAGCGGGTTACCCTTCCGCTCCCTCTAATAACTTTATTTTTCAGCCATTTGAATTTATTGACACATTTCATTTGGCCAGAATTGTAGCGGCAACAGAATGAGATTTCTGCCAAGTAATTAAGTCCGCTGACGAGCCCAAAAATGTCTCGAAACGATTTTGTAACCGCTGCTGCTTGCCTTTCATGGAGAGCCAGCCCGAGCTCGAACTCGACTCGACTCGACTCGACTTAACTTGGCCAACCAACCAGACACCATAACTGGTCGGAGCAAATGATTTTTAATAACTTTGACACTCATTAAACTCAAATTACATGCATTTGATTACGCAGCCACATTGGAGTTTAGAGTTTGGAAACCTTTGCATGTGGGGTTTTACCAAAATCTAAGCCTCTTAAATTTCATCATCATCATGACAGCACACAGTAGGCTTATGTTGAGGATGATCAAGGGGTAGTAGCCATATAAATGACTTTTAAAGTTGTGGAAAATCACTAAAAGTTAAAGTTGTAAATGGACAAAGGGGGGAGAGCTTAATAAATAAAATAAAATAAAAGAGTAAGCTTGATAGCCCATTAAATTAACTCAGTAGTCTAGAATTAAAAGGTTAATCGAAAACCTTAAATTAAATAAATTGTATGACCAAGAACCCCCATCAAATCTGCGAGTTTAATTAGCCATTAATTAGCTCGGAAGAGCCAGAGAGCTCATTGAACCGTTTACATAAAGAATTCAATCCTAAGAGAGCATCACCCCATAAAAAAACTCATTAAATCAAAAGCAAAAATTCTCACAGAGCCCCCGAGCTGGGGAGGAGAGAGAGATTTGATAGATTAAGACGGCTTGGCCTGTAAATTAATTACTCACTTTGTCTTTGGACTCTGACAGGTAATTCCCGGGCCCTTGGAGTAACCATGAACTTGACATCTATGAACTGTCGCCCTGCCATTTTTTTTCGTCTTTACCTCTTCACCCTTTTGGCTGCCATGTGTTAACTTCTTTTTAATTGCCACCGGTCTTGGCCAAGTCTCGTTCTGAGCCATACACAATCGTTAAGAGCTCTTTTTTTACGACTGGCGAACTCTGCACTTCCCCCTTTGCGATTGGAACGTGCTGGCCAGGTAAATGCATTTGCAGCTCAACACAGTCTTCACTGTACTGGGTTTTTGTGTTCAGCATGAAGCCCTTCAAGAAAATCACTTTGTTCTGTGCTTAATTTTTTGCTTTTTTTCACCGGGCTCACACCGAAACTCCGCTATGGACTGGATCTGTGAAATGGCACGAACTTGCTTTATGGAAAGTGCTACAACGGCGAGTGCTAATGGAAATTCCGGAATGCGGCTGCATAATTCTTGGGTTTTATTTACCAGAAAGACACTCTGCTATACACGAGAACTTTTCAAGGTGTTGGCAAAAGAGTTTTGGTCACAGAAAGCATAGAATTGCGATTAGCAAGAAGCGAGAACTAATTTATGGCGTTATCTGGCAAACACTTTATTTGGAGATTAAAAAGAAAGGAATTTATTTAGGATGAGTAAGCAAAAAAAATTAAAAACACGTCTTTAGTTGGTTCTTGATTAGGTAGAGGCTAGAACCACTTGGGAATTATAAAGTTTCAGTGGTAAATTATATTTTTATGAACATAATAAAGAATGCAAATGTAGTAAGTTAACTGATTCTAAGAAAAACACGTAGTTAGTTCAGTTTTAGGCGCTGTAGATGCCAGGAACCACTTGAGAAATTTAGTGTTTCTCAAATAAAAATTTGAAAAATGAGAATCTTGCTTCGCTTTGATCGATCTTTTCATATTTGATCCAAAATCTCCATTCTCTAGCCATTTGAAATTCCCACAGAAATTACAAACAAATAAAAGAAATTTGAAAAAAGCCAAAAATTACCCACGATTATGGGAATTCGCTCTTTAGCCCCCGAAAAAAAGATATGGGCTACACGAAGAAGAGCCATCCAATTAAGCCAAATCAACACTTGCCACAGGAGACAGACAAAACAAAAATAATACTGCCAGCCAGCCAGCCAGCCAGCCAAGAAACAAAAGAAGAAAAAGCAAAGAAAAGACGACACCGTTAACGGAATGACATGCAAAGTGCAGCTGCTTTTCGTGTAAGGAAAACTCAAGGGGAAATTCGCAAGGGGTGAGAGGGAGGAGGAGGTGGAGGAAAAATACACTGCACACATGGGTGACACGAACAAAGAGCAGGAGAAAAGCAAGCAGAAGAGATTGATTCTCGCCGCGTCACGTGGGAAATTTTCAAGTTCAAAGCAATTTTCCAAGGAAGCAAACGGCAGAAGAGGCAACTGTAAAAAGCGCAAATACGAGTGTACCGAGATGGCAAGAGGTTGAAATAAAAATAAAACTAAGCAGCAACACAAAGCGTGCACTCACGTGAGACTTGATAATAATCGGATTTGGGAAATCGTGAGGCGAAAAGAGGGGAAAACAGCGGGCCACCAGGAAAATACTCGGGGTACTAAAAATAACAAATACAGCTCAGCTCAGCCACTTGTATCGATTACAGAAAGGCAGAAGAAAAAGAAAAACAGGTTGAGGGTCTCCGTCTCTGGAGAAATGCCAGCCATTCATCCATCCATCCAACGGTTCATCGTCGTCCCAGGTGAGCCGAGCTGAAGATTCTCCTCCCTCTTGTGACTTCGGGGCTTAATGGATGGCCTTCGTTTCAAACAGTTAGAATTAATTGACGTTAATAATGTTCCGATATCAAGATTTATGCTCATCAAACGGCTACTGTGCGCAGAATTCCCTGAAAACCTGTTCGAGCCAGGTAACCACCAGCGGTTCTTTTCATTCAGCCACAAAAATATCGCTGTTGACAATTTGTCGGAAAAGGCAATTTTCCAAGACAACTCTTGGCCTAAACAGCTTAGAATGTTTATAACCCTGAGCGGTGCTAATGATGATTTCTAAGCATTATCTTTGCCGGTATAACTGCACACATTATCGTCAGCCTGAGCGGTTTGTACAAGTATTAGTGTACACCTCAATTCACCTGCAATTTGCTCAATGACAACCGATAAATATTCAATTTAATGAAATTGCATTTACATTCGCAAATAGCAAATCGCCAAGTCAAGCCACTTGAACCACTTTCGCCCACTCAAAGTTGATTGCAAAACTGCACCCACTGCCTGCCGCCTGTCGCTCATCTACATCTTTCTCTTATTTAGGCTTTCAGCAATCGAGAAAGCCATTAACTTGGCCATCCATAATTTTTTAATTTACAAAACTCTTGCCAGTGAATGCCTGTTTTCCAAGTGAGTGGGTCGTGAGTGAGTGTCTTGATTTAAATAACCCAAAGACAACGTCTATCTTGCAGATTACATTTAAATCACTGCAAGTTTATTGGGGAAAATCCTAAATAATACTGGGTACCTGCATAAATTCAACCTACAAGTATGTCATCTGGTTCTCCTGGGCTTTTTCCAGTCTAGGTCTTGCAGCTTTTCTAGCTCCTGCATTTTTCCAACATCTGGTGTAATTCTGTTTTGTTTAGTACAGTGAAAAAAATGGTAACTAAAATATTTACAAAGGACTAACAATTATAAAAAAAGGTACCTTATGATGTACTTAAAATCTCCTTAAGATCCAGCCTGGTATACCATAAATTTCCTAATATTTAGTTATAATATTTACCTAATATATTTATGCTTTTTCTCACTGTTGCCATTTTAGCTCCATTTGCTTTTTAAGCATTTTCCTTTCTCCTCTCCTCGGGGGCTTTTGAGTTGGTGCTCCTCTGGCCAAACTCCTGCGGGCTTCTTTCTGTTCCCTGTTCTTTCAGGCTACTCCAAGTCTCACATCCTTATGCATTTTTAAACAATCGCTAACCCAAATAAAGTTTCTTGCTTTCTGCTTTCATATTTACGGTTTCTCCCAGGAGCCAAGCAAAAAAAAAAAAGCAGAGCACACAACTAGGCGCTGTGGCCAGAAGGCAACAACAAAAAGTGTGTGTGTTTAAAAAGTGGGAAAAGTGGAAAATGTAACCACTTTTTAGGGCAGCAAACTCAAAGAACCTTTCGAAACTACGGACACCGACAGTTAATTTATTATCTCGATCCCCGGCTATCAGCTCCGCCTTGTTCTTGCCGATTTCTGATTGAATGTTGTTCGAACATTCCACCGACTCTGACGACTGACGCTGGCTGTGTAAATAATAACATGGAATTCCTACTTCCCAGTGGCAACTTCTGTTTATTGCCACCGTGTTGGGGAGTTCGTGTTTTAACACGAGAGAAGAAAAAAAAAAAAACCCCGCAAGTCATCTCACTACTCTCAGCTCCTCTTTCCAGCTTCGTTACAAGAACTTAAATTATAGTTGATGCTCTTTCCAGGGGAGTTGAGTAAATATTAGTTGGGATTGGGTATTAAATAGGGATTTTTTAAAGTATTTTATTTATTTATTTTATTACGATTTCAAGAAGATTATAGATGCTTAAATAAAAATGGATTTTAAAACCCTCAAAAATATGCCAAACATTTTCTACATTTAAAACATTCATAGCATTCTCTTAGACACCATTTTAAGAATTTTCAAAACACCATATTTAAGCTAAATGTATGTTTTCCTTCGAGTAATTTCCCATGTTAAATATATATCATTTATATTGATATAAGCCAACTTTACTACGCCTCAACTTAACTCTCTCCCAGCTATTTGTTTTTTTATACCCCAAATAATAACCAAACGGAAGTTCAATATTATTTTTCCAATTATATTTCAATGCCTACATTTTTCCATAATTATTAATAAATAGAGTAACCATGATTCGTAACTGCTGTATATAACTCTCTTTTGTAGCCGCAGCAGTTGGTGTTCTAGTTTATATCTAACCACTTGTATCTTGTACACAACTTTCGCAAACATAGATAGATACACACACACACTCACACACACATATGGCAGCAATTTCCATTGGCAATTGTGTTCTGGCATCTGCGCCTCTTTCAGCTTTCAGTCTCGGAGTCGTTTCAGCCTCATGTGAAACTTGGCCATTAATTTGAGCGCCGTTTTAAGGATGTATTCTGCTGAGAATGCGATGGCATGGCATTAGGTATTCTTCTCATATTTTGCATGCTGCTGCTCCTACTGCTCATGACTGGGCTGGCATTTCCTTTTGTCTCCGGCAATTATGCATTATCTTGGATCGTTGACGTTGTTCACTGTGTTGTTCTCCTTCTTGCGCTTCGAGTTTTGCATTTAATTACTGTTCACATTTCTCAAATTTCTCTCCATCTCTCGCTCACCGTCACCTCTCTCTCAGGTGTCGTCTCCGCTGGAAGGCATTATCATTACCATTATCTTTTGCATCTGTAGCTTGGACTCCGAGTGTGTGTGTGGAGTATCTGCATCTGAATCTGGCGTCGTGCAGCGCCAACATTATGCTCATTATGCATTTCACTCAGCCGAGGATGCATCTTTTTCGTTTTTCCCTTTTCCTCGCTCTTATAACGCTGGGAAAGTTCTCTTGGCGAAGTGGGAAAACTCTCAACCCCTTGCAGTGCGATTTGCTTATTAAAGTAATTAAGATTTTATGTTGATTTTTCATGGCTAAATAAATCGTATAAATATGACCAATAAAAGGGGAGGCCTTTTAAGGAAATTTACCTCTAAAAAACTTTCTTCCCAAGGAAACCATATAATATAAATTAAATATTTAAATATATGAATATTTATAAAGCTCAACTAAACTGCAATTATAACATAAATAAATCTTTAATTTCATGTAATTAAAATTACCACAGAAATGAAAGGTTAACTACCTCACAAAAATTCCCCTCGAGGACCAAGACAACAAGTGGCATCCAATTGCACCTTCTAGTGGCAATTGAGAACTGCCCGCCCAAGGCTAATTAATTTATGCACCCTCAACTGGCGAGGAGATGATGCAGCTGCAAGCAAGAGAGTTCTCCTCGGCTGATTGACTGTTGCCAGACGGTTTTCCGTCCGATTGCTAACTGATTCCTGGCTGGATCACATGTTGTAACCACTTCTAATTATGCACATTCGCTGGTGGCACTGTTCCTTGTCAGAGCCATACAGAAAAAATAAGAGAAAAGAAAAGACATTGCTGCTGCTGCTGCTGGTGCTGCTGCAGGTGCAGTTGCAATGGCAATAGAAATTGGTGCAACGTTGCGGTAAAAGGCAATAAAGTGGCAGGCAGGCCAAGCAGTCAGGTCGGAAAAAGGAGGAAAAGCCATGCAAAGCATCTGACTGCTGATGCTGCCCCTCTTCTTTGTGCCTTAATTAATTTTGATTGCACCACACAGGCAGGCTTTCCACGGCGGAAATGTTCATCACACGCGTGTGGCAAGGAGGCAAAAAATAGTAAAGAAAATATACGTCCAAGGGAACACTAAGCCAAGCTAATTAATTGAATTGCACAGGTTGAAAGACCGCCTGGCGGCCCCGTCATTACAGGCCATTTAGCATTGTTGGCTATGCAAATTGGCCAAAGTCCGTTCCGAAGATTCGCCATTCGCCCAGTCGCCAGTTGCCAGTCGCGATTCTCGATCTCACAGTCGTCTCTGCCGCCTCTCCAGCTGATGAGATTATTAACTTGGCCGGCAGAGAACCATCTATCCGATTTGATGGGGTAATTGGCAGGCAAGTGTGATCACGACTTTGGACTGGCTAGCCTTTTCTTTGCCATTTTCCTTGTTGGCCAGAAATCATTCAGACCGCGAGCCATTGGGCTTGTTTATGGCCATAAAACGCAATTGAAATGATGCCGCCGCCGCCGCCGTCATTTTGGCTTCGAGTTAGTTTGCCTTCAGGCCGCCAAACATTTTGTTGACAACGCCCGATGACAGCCCCCGAAAAAGGGGGTAAAAGGGGGGTGGTTAAGGGGGCTGTTGTACTAGGCAACCCGCGCGATGTCTACGCATAATTCATGTTCGCGTCCAGACACAACTTCGAGCTCCGTGCGCCAGCACAGTGGGTGTCCTGAACAAATGAGCAACCTGAATAATCAGCGGGTGGAGTTGCAACTAGGGAAGGCAGAAAATATCGATTCTGAATCGATATTTGATGCAGTTCGATAACATACATCCCCGTAGAGGCTATTAAATCATCCCACATAGCTTATACATTACATAACCACACATATACTATTAATGTGAATATTTTCATTACCCAGAAATTCCCGCCTAAGCCTAGTCGCACTAATTAAACAATAGAAATAATGGCTATCGCTTAACCATTTCCTACACCGTGAAATAGACTTTAAAGATCATGAAATTAAAATCGATATGGGAATATGGGAGCCACCGCATTATTATAGGCAGTAGTAAGCTCATTTTTACGGCTGCACTCCACAAATTAAGCCCACTGTAACGCGAGGGGAGTTATTAGCTGCATTACCTCATCTCTCCGTGAACGTTCGTTCGGTTGTTTCGGCGTCAAAGGCATACAAAATTTATGGCCAAATCAACACCAGCGCAACACGAACGGCAAACAGCCAGCAAAAACATCCATTTGGATATTATTTAACTACCGCGAGGGGGGAGTGCAGGAGAAAAGCGGGTGCGGGTTGGGCCACCACCACTACCTTTTTCTTCTTCTCAGTTGACCCCGTTCCCTGGCTCATCTTGGGTCAGAGACTGGGCTTATAATTTAATTAGCTTTGCCTTCGCCGGCTCTCTTATCTGGTCGGTCGTCCTGGCCACTTGCATAACAACCATCCGAGGAAGGAATGAAAGTTCAAAAGTGGTCACAGCAGGTGGGCGGGCAATGGCTGGGGATAGAGTGTGGGCGCTTTAGGGTTAATTGTCTGCCAGTCGAAGTCACGAAGCCAAAATCGGACTATTCATTACCCATTATATTAGCTTAAAGAGGGAATGAAAGAAAGAAAGACGCTGCGATTTATTTCTTGGGAACAACCAGAAGCCTTTCTAACAGGAAATCCGCACGATCGGGGTCACCGAGCACTGGGATGACCCACTAAATTAATATGAATGACAACATTTCACGGCAACTATTTCGCACCCGGTCAACGTCAAAATGTTTATGCAAATATATCTCCAAAATCTCCACTCGAAATGCAAAATAAACAGAAAAAAAAGAGGGCCTGCAAAGTCACTTCGAACGTGTTTGTTTTGGGTCGTGATTGCCATCAGCCAGAGACGCCGACGACGACGACAAAAGCCCAGTCAAGCGGCGACCTTGTCAAATTAGTGCCAAAAATGCCGGCGACAAAAGAGATCGACGCTTTTAAAGTGGGCTTTTTGCTTTTGCTGGCGGCTTCATAAATCAGTGCACCGTGAATAGGGCTTGGGAATTAACTAAGCGATCGTTGAACGCTATAACAAAAAGGTAGCATGAAAAGTAGCTCACAGCGAAAACCGGGGGCCATTGACAACATCAGCAAAAGTGAACTCACTTTTTTGCAATTTCAATTTCAGCTTTTGTCCAAAATTTTATACAATTTTACTTTCATTTTGCAAGCTGCTTTAAATATAACTTGAAATCCGGTGAACACATCAATTCCTTTTAATGGCCAATACAACTCAAAGCGTATAAAGTTTATTATAATTCTCGCAATCACCAAGCAGGTTCTATTATTATTAACCGACAAGGCATAACATTTAGCTTTTGGGCCAATAAAATCAATGAAAACAATCTTGAAAATTGGTCTTTGATTAAATCTATAAATATAAATAACAGATATTTAGATTTGGCTTTGATTCACAAACTGGTTGAGTCAGGCAGCTCTTAAAGCCTCATAAATTAAGAGTGTTAAATTAGAATTTAAACTAAATTAATTTGGTAATGTGATTCCTATAGAATTAATTTATTAAATAAGCAAAGTTAGGAATTTAAATAGGAATGTTTGCTATGGTAAGCGACCTATTTAGTAAAGCTAACCATATGAGTTTTTATATTTCAGTTGGAAATGTAGGTATTTATATATTTAGGTCACTCAACCTCACATTATTTTGCCTCTTATCTGTAGTACACCTTATTCCCTTAAATATAATTATCACCTTACCAATTTCTTCTACATTTTCTACAATAAAAAACCTCAACTTCTATCTCTCTATTATCTACAACTTCTTTTTCCTGCCTGTTTACCCAATTCTCGGTTAATGCATTCTTCGACATGCCCCACAAGCCCCTAAATAACGCTTACCCAACTCCAGTTAGCCCATTCTGGCAGCGTTGGTATTTAATTTAACCAGTTTACCCGGGGCACATGCCAAATTTTGGTCACTTTAAAAAGCCATTAGACCCTTGTTGTGTAGTTGCTGGCCGGGGGAATCAGCCAAGCAGAAACTGTACAAATTCGTCTTCATTGTTTTGGTGGGGGGATTTCTCAGGCCGTGGAAAATGCTAATTCTAGACTCGAATCAATGCTGGTTAAAGGGGATTCTGTTGGGGTTCTTTTCCCAGCGTGTTTACCTGACAACTTGGCACGTTCGTGTCACCTTTCACACTGAATGCTAAATGGGGAAATGGGAAATTGAAGAAGGAATCAGAACAAGTCCGGCTGGGATGGACACGTGTCTGACCCCAGACTTAATTATGTCATTAACGCGGCGAGGAGACGACGACGATGATGATGATGAAAAGAGTTGGCGACCATTAACTAGAGCAATACATAATTGCCCGAGCATTATCATCATCAGTGAAAGTTGGCTATCGAAATTAATAGTTCGGACTTAATAGTTCCCTTATTCTGGGAAAAGGTTAGAAATTGTTGCATGTCAGCCGGGTATTAGGAACAGGAAATGTGCCTTTGTGCTTTTCTTTTTGGCCCTGCGAAAGTGTCGAGTAAAAGTAACACAATGGTCGTCGGTCTAGAGTTCATTCGCCCCGGCACATCAAGTCATAACTATTTATAAACTATATACAATATAAAATAGTATGTCCTAAACAAAAGTGCGTTCTCATGTTTCTCGCAGAAAAGAACCCGAAATGAAATTAGCAAACAAAGGAGCTGATGATTCTGTTGTTGTCTCTGCCTTTGGCTTTAATTAATGAGCGCCTTATTTGCCTTACCCCAAGCCTTAGCCGCATTTACACTTTAGTTAAGACGTTTCCGATTACGTTCCATCATCAACCCGTTGGCGAGCTTGGCTTATTTCGCTAAATATGCCATGAAATTGATGAAAAATTACCATTTAATTACCTGCAAAGAGAAACGGATAGAGGTTGAGAAAAACGATTAGTATACACGTTTTTGCTTACATAAATCACTTGATCTATAATTAGGGTTTAGTGCTAAGTAAACACACAGCTTTGGACTGTTGAATTGCTTAGAAGTGAGGCTTAAAATTGTGTTATTTATTTGCTTGGTGATTTGAGTGGTTTCATAATTATTTTATCATTAATCCGAGTTCATTGTATTGGCTTCAAGTGCCCATTAATTCTTATTTTAGTTGTATTTTCCGCTTCTCTTGTCTGCATTTTCTATGCAAAAAGGATCCCTGGTCCCTCTCTGTGTTTTTTTACAGGAGTCCCCGTGTAATCCCTAACCCTGGTTTTTTTTTTTTTTAACTGCTGACTGGAAATAACCGTCGCGGCACGTACAACAAACAGTCAGAGGGGAGAGGAAAATAGGCATAGGCAAACTGCCGGCACCTTGGACCCCAAAGGGACCCGGTCTCCCGCCTCCTTCGGAACTTTAGAACTGTAGGCACCCCAGGAACCCCTTCTCAGAGTTAGGAACCACTGACACCACAGGCACCACCCACAAATGCAGACGCGCTTTGTTGCTCCAGGGTCGCGTCGCTTGTTTTTTTTTTTTTCTCTTCTGGATGCACTCTCCGCTCCTCTGCAACTCGAACTCCAACTGTGTGTTGTGGGCCCCTTCACTCTGCCCCATCTGCATTTGGCTTTGTCTCGTTTACTTTTCATTCTGGCTTCTCCTGTTTGGCTTTTTTCCCGTCTTTTTTTCCTGTTGGGCATGTTAATGACCCTAGAGGCTGCCCCGCAAGGGGGAGGAGAGAGAGGGGGAGCCCACACAGTGGCTCTCAAACTGTGGGCTCCCTTCACTGATTTTGCACAGGAAAAAAAATTACAATAAATTAGATAAACGAAACATGTAGGAAAACTATAGTCAAGTGTGACCTTCATAAACATGGCTAATTAAACTTGAATTTCTAAGGAAAACTTAAATTTAACAATGAAAAAGGCAGAAGAAAATGTTGCTAAAGGAAGACAAGTGTTGCTAGGAACATGTTGGGCATCATCCATTCGTGTTGCCAACACAAATAAAGATGTTGCAGAAGTTTAACTTTATAAAAAAACTTTAATGTCTTATAACTCCCATGTTTATAATCCGATTTTGCTCAAATAAATCTATAAAAATTATAATTAAATAATTAAATTTCTCCCAGTGCCTAGATAGAACGCCTCGTTGAGTGCCGCTGCTGCTGCGTCCGCTACGCGTCGCTTTCAATTTAGGCGTCTGCGCATAAAATTGCATCGTTTGCTCTGCGCTCCGCTCCGCTCTGTTTTATTTTTCGCCTTATTTTACACATTTTACTTGGGCTTTGCCAGGGGGCAAAATGCAGCATCACAGAATCATGGCATCCACCTATCTTGCTGCGCTAATTTATATAAATATAAATATTATTTAGCTACTCAGAGAGACTCTCGGGCCCTTTGAGCTGCAGGTTCTGTTTGATGTTGGCGTTTTTTTTCTTAATGCCATTTAAAATGAAGTGACGAACTTGAAATAAAATCAGAGGACAGCTGGCTATAGTTTTCATATGCATAAAGTGCAATCAAGAGCGCACAATCTTTCACTTTATGTCAGAGCCGAAAACAAATGCTTGAGGAATCGTACTACACAATTTTTAAATATATACTTTTTTTCAGTCATAAACAACTTTTGCAATTGTCAGACTCCATGTCGACACTTCAGCGACACTTGAGCGGCGAGGAGAGGCCACAATGCAATGCACTTCGTGGGCGAAACTCCAATCCCAAGCCGCAGTCCCAGCCGCAGTCCCAGTCCCAATTCCGAATCCCCGCCAGCATTCGAGGCAAAGTTGAGTGAGTTGTAAATGTAGCCCACACATGACTTAACTCGAGCGAGTTGCCCCCTTATTTTTTCCCCCCTCCTGGCTTTTGCATTGCTCAATTGGAGTCAATGTCTCGTAGGAGATTCATGCAGAGATTTTCTGTATCCGTATCTGCAACTGCATCTGCATCTGTAAATGTGAATGTAAATGTATCTGAAGGTCTACAGTACGAGTATCTGCATCCCGCCGCAGGCGTTCCGGCAAACTGAAACGCTTTCAACAAGCGTGCGGCGTGTTAATTGCAAAATGTTGCTTTTTTGCCTCAGACAATTATTAAGGTGATATATTTTTCCTCTTTTATGGTACTGATTGGTCTACACTAATACAAATTTAGTGAGCTTAGAGAGTTGAAGTGCTAAGTTTAGAAATAATCCTTTTAAAGGAGTTTAAGAACTAAATAGGAAATGAATGGGAGATTATTAGGATCACTGTGAGCTTTGTTTCTAAAGCAAATTAAGTCATATTAACCTTTTAGTAAAGCAATTATTAGAAATAAAGAATTTAAAGCTTTTTTTATGCACTTAGCTCACACTTTTCTCTATAATTTACATTTCTAGGCATAAAACTCAGTACTTATTACACCTTAAAACCCACTCAAAGTTCTCAGAGTTCCCTTAAAATATTCTTAAACATCAAATTAATTAATTGCTCAAGGAAATTCATTAAGTTATCGACGCCTTAAGCCATATATTTCACCTACATTCAATTTGGAAAGCTTTTTCTCCGAGGCGGCGGAACACTTTCCCAAGAACCCGGTGAGAAAACGATGCAATAATGAATCGTTTAGTTAGCCTCGCTTGCACTTGGAAAGGTTAAGGGCCTCGGATGTGTCTGCCTGCCTGCCTGCCCCGCCCCAAATATCATTTATTATTTTTCACATTTTTCTCCCTGGATTTTTCTCATTTCACGCCCATCACCGGCAGTGAAGAACCTCTGAGAGATCGCCGCTCCAACCAGCCAGGCACATTCCCTACCTGGTCATGTGTATAATTATTTTCAACTGGGCTCTGGCATTTCCCTGTAGCCGAGGCAACTTTTCAAACTCCAAGCTGAAACTTTTCAAGCTGCTCTCACATATGAGCCTGCTGTCATTTTAACTGAAAGACACGGACAGACAGCGCAGGCGAATAATATTTCGCCTAATTAACATAATTACCCGCAACTCTGGCAATTTTCAATTAATTTGCCAACTTGCACATTTCTGTAACTGGAATAATTTGGTACGTAATAAATAATGCAGCCAGCAGTGCATTCAATTAGGATACCATGAACTATTTATTTATTAGGTAACCATGCTTAAGTCCTTGACAACCTTGCAAGTGACTAACCACAAAACCCAAAGAGCGCCACTTCAAAGGGTTTTTTTGTTGTATAAACCTCATCCCCATTTTTTTCAGGGCCGCCGCCGCCGCCAATCAGTGACTTGTTTGTTGGCTTTATGAAAAGCGCAGTTTGAAAATAAATCAAAACACAAAGGAAAACGCACACGACAGAAAGAAATAAATGTAAATTCCAATTCGAAATGAAATGAAATGTAAATGCTGAGCCATCAAAAGCATCGAGAGCTGCAGAGTAACAAAAGGCAGAGCTCGAAGCTCGGCGAATCTGAGATGCCCTAAAGACGAAACTAAGTTTATTTCTTGTCATTTCGCTCGTTTAAACTTATAATCCCCCTTCGGGTAGTGTAGCGCCATAAAACGTATTTTTCCTTAGCCACTGAAATTTGAATGCAAAAGCAGGAAAAACTTGGCCAAGCCACCGAAATATGCACAATATGCAAATAAGCCAACAAGAAATAAACAAGAAATGCACAAAAAAAACAGAATACGAGAGTGACAGGTGGTAAAGAGGAGTGGAAAAAGTAAAGCTCGAGGAAGATGGGTTAGAAATAAATTCAATAAAACCAAAGTGGAAAGAAAAGACTGGCAGGCAGTGGGGAAAATTCATCAAAACTTTAGTTGAGCTGCGTGAGAAATGTGTGGGAATAATCCCAGTAAAATGGTTGTACAAATTGTGATTGTAAAATGTTGAAATATATGAAAAAATCAAGAACAAATATAAATAAATGTTAAAAGAATTTAAAATAGAAAACATCTGTATTTAGAGACAAATATTTGTTTAAAAAAGATGTGTGGCTTAGAAGAGGAAATATAGAAATTGTTTAGCCATAGAAAAGTGCAATTTATTATTTCAAGCTTCAAAAATCTTGAAATATAACAATATACCAATTCAGTCAAGGCATTTTTATTGATTTATCAGCATTCATTTTGTTGTATAGTTCAACCTCCAGCAAAAACAATTCCCACATAAATTATTAAAGCCAAGAAATGTTCAAAAATTCCCAAACATTTATCTTGATTGAACCCAATCGCCATTCCAAGCTCCACCACTGATTGACATTGATTCAATTAATTTGGCAAACTTTGTGTGGCCCTTTTCAACGGATTCCAATATAAAATTTGAGTGCATTTACCAACGACCTTCTTGCGGTTCATTCAACTTTCTTTCTGTCTTCTTCTGCTGAAAAATTGAATTGAATTTGCCGCCCAAGAAAATTGTTATTGAGTGCTAACGGACACGTAATGTTGGCGCTAAGCGAAAAGCGGTTCCCCTAACCAAACACACAGATGGAGAGAGAAAGGCTTAGAGGGGACAGAGGAGACACGGCCAAGAATGTTGGCCCAGAGTTGGAGACTCTGAAATTTGTTGGCCGAAAACCGGTTACCGACCTTTAGGAAAGTTGATCTCAACAGCAGCTCAGCAGCTTAGCAGCAACAGCAGCAGCCTGTTTCGTGGCTAACACATTTTTCGTGTTAATTGTTTTGATTAAAGTTCGATTTCCCAACCGAAACTTGCCCTGACACTCCTTGAAAAACATCGCTTTTTGCTCCACGTCATTCATCATCCATCAACTGTCGTTCCCTGTCCCATCGTTTGTCAATCAATGTTTACCAAAAATTATATTATTATTTCATAATTATATTTATGAAAAATTAATTGTCGGACATTATTTTGATTTGGCAACTCACCGGCCAAGTCCCAAAACGCGTTGCGTGTGGACGCCTACAAAATAGCCAAAAATCGATAAATGGTCAAAATGTTGGATGGTCAGAGAGCCAGAGCTTAGATGGCCATATGGGTCCAATCTGTCCAAAATATATATACACACACTCATGGAAATTGAAGTTTTATTGCTGCTGCTGCCTTGTGCGTTTTGCGAGTTTGTTTATAACATTTAAGCATAAACAATATTTTCCTCAACCAAAAACGAGATACTTTTAACCAATTTCCAGGCTTTAGAGGGTCTCTTTTTACTCGAACCTGGCTTAAGGGTGTTTTGTTTATCCTATGGCTCAGTTTACATTTCAGTTTCGTTTGAAATTTATTTATTTGAAAGCTAGTTTCGTTTGAAAATGGAGAGAAACATGAGGCCCTTTGAGGGCATAATTATTATGAATGATTTTTAATTCGGTTCGTTCGTAGAAAATTTACATACACACCTGCACCTACCTACCTAGCTGTCGTACCTTTTATTACAGAAAACCGCTTGGCAAATATTTGAGCTACGTTTCTCGTTCATTGTTTGCCCTCTTCTCCCCCTTCTCGTTGCCACTTCCCTTATCCTATTCACTCATTTTGGCGCTTTTGTTTGATGTGCCACTTGTCGTCGTCGTCGTCTAAAGGTTCTCGTTTTGTCTTCCTTCCTTATTGCGTCGATTATAAAAAAAAAAAAAAATGTTCGACCGACTCTTTTGCGTTCTTCTTTTTTTCGGGTTGTTTAAATTGTTGTGGTGGGAATTTCTAAAATTTTATTTTTGGAAAAAGCCCATAATTGCGATAAACTGGCGGTCGATAAAGAAGCCAAATTGGGTTCATAAATGTAGTCGTAAAACGTGTAACTGAATCACACATATGAATTTTTATTGTTTC
>JAEIIL010021423.1:0-25799 GCA_018905715.1 Drosophila lini
CCACCGACACACAATCAAGATTATTTATGGCCTAATGGATGCATATCAATTATGTTTACTCTCTCTTGACACGGTTAAGTCAAAGTTGTGCCATTGTGGATGATGGTTCAATATTCCTGATGTCACGCCATGTCGTGCCTATGTGCCTCCCACTACCCAGATTACGGCCAGATTATAGCCCCTTCCCCTTTCTCTTGAATTTTGGTTCACGTCCCTCCTCGGGGCCACCACTAGAAACCCCTTTCTATCCAAAAGATTTCATGGTCGCTGCTTGCTAGCTGCTGCATTTGAAAACAAAAAGAAACGAAATGAAATACAATAGCGATAGCAAAAAAGAAGAAACAAAATATATATGAAAAAAAAAGAAAAAACAACTCGCAGAGACAAAGACAACAAACAAAAGTTCGAAAGGCAAAAACCCAAGTGAGCGTATCGAAAAAGAAAGTGAAATTCAAATTGAAATTTGGTGCGATTAAAAACGCCAAGAGGCCAGGCCGATGCAGAGGGGCCTGTTTTGTGTGTGAGTGTGTGTCGGTGTTGGTGTTGGCCAACAATTTCGTATGCACAACATGCCTGTAGATCGAGGAGGAGCTCTCGGTGTGGAGTGCCGAGTGGAGTGGAGGCCTGCTCCGAATAGAAAACAAAAGTCAACTCGCCACTTGCCACACTTCTTCGAGCACAGCAATTAGATAACTTGTTTCATTTGCACCAGTTTTTTCCTACCAACAGCAGCAACAACAACGATTGACTGCCAATGTTCAATGGCGTTCAGCTGCAATCGCAAGTTGCAAGTTGCAGGTTGCTGTTTTCTGTTTTCTGGCCGCGTTGACTGGTATTGCCTGTCAGTCCACTTTGGTCGCCATTGCCATCGTCGTCACCGTCAATGCGATGCCTCCACTTAAGACAATCTGGCATTAAAATCATAATAATGGAAGACAATTTAAGGTGCACTTCAGGCGCTCCACACACACACACACACATTCCAAATAAAACGAATACGAGACAGATGCGGTCAAAGTATTAGCACAAAAAAAGTTAAAAACTATACTAATTTTAAAATTTAATGCTGTACTTGTGAATCTATTCAGAAATCTCACTAATCGCACAAAATTTGTCTGGCAACCTTTTCCTTGTGAATTTTGCCACGTTAGATTTAAATTTTCATACTATGTAAGGTACAATGGGTAACTGATGCTCAACATTTTTCCAGCAACATTAATCTAGAAAAAAAAAACTTTATTTTAATTTAATAAATCTTCTTCAATTCAGTTAAAAATTATATTCTTATTCTAACAATTAATTTCATTTTTTCACATATAACCTCTTTTACTATGTAATTTTTATCATCTTGGTACTACCTTGGCAAAGGGAAAACGGCTCAAAATCTCTAGAGCTTTACCCGAAACTGTGGGATCCATGTCCATGCATATGGATATATGGATATGTCTGCGTGTGGGAAACCAGTTGGACAGCATTTGCCGATGCATTTCTTGCAGTGGCTCCACACACCGATATTGCGGCTGATCGTGAGCGCCATATATATTCAAAAGACTCCAATTGTGCTGCGTCACATGGAAAATCAATTGGAAATGTGCGCGCACAGTGATTATGCACAGGCGAGCGGATGACGAGTGGCAACAGCCGAGGCAGCTCCGGCATCGATGGAGCACCAAACATCCCAGCGCCACCGGTACATACCATCGAGAGTCGAAGTTGGAGTTGGAGTTGCAGACACTAGCGTGGGCTTTCTTTCCACGGAGTTATGTATATATGTAGTATTAACACGCAGAAAAACTGAACTTATTCTTATATCTGTAGACCAGAAATCCAGTAATATTTTTTTAACCCTTTGGTTTTTCAGAATTAGTTGAAGAAGTCCCTAAAGTATAGTTAAATTTTTAGCAGCGAAGGATTAATAGTATCTGGAAGCATTATATATTCATCTGCCGTTGCCTTAATTCTTCTATTAAAGCTCCTGGTTTTTCTGACCAACTCTACATTTTGATTTTGTTCTTAAACATTTCGTTGACACCTTTTTGATTGAGAATTTAGTTAAAATCAAGATACAAGATAATGCTGACTTTTTTCCGGGTGCAGGCTACCGTCAGGCAGGCAGGCAGGCATTGGCAGCATCTTCGTTGGAGGCGGCAGGGGCAAGCTCACGCGATCGGCCAACAATGCCGCACACTGCTTGGTTACGTTTATTTTTCTTTCGCTGATCCACTTTTAAATCTTTGCGCGCACTCGCGTCCGCCGCAGTGGGTACTTTCTCTCTCCCGCAGATGGAAAGCGGCGACGAGACAACTGCCTACTGCCTTCTGCCTGCCGCCTGCTGACATTGACACAGCCTGTAATGGGCCATCCATCCAAGTAACCAACCAAGGGGCGACCAGCCAAGCCCCAGCCCGAAAGATATTATCCCTCCAGGTAGGCCAAGCTCCATACTCGCACAAAGGGAATCCAAAATCGATGGCATGAATGAGTAATATTACTCTCTAGATATAGTTCTTAAGGCTAAAATAAATAAAGTTGAACCAAGCTTAAACGTATTTAAACAGTTCTTAGCTAAAAATGTCTTTTCTAAATCAGCATAACTAACATAATTATGAAAATTACAAACTAGTTGACAAATTGAATAGATAAAAGTGAAATTTTGTTAATATTTCATATAATGTTTAATCTTAATATTCCCAAAAATTTGTAAACAGCCAAATAAGACCCAAAAATGTTTTCTCTTGAGTTTCGTTTTTATCAATTGGACATATTCGGTTATAACTGTCAGCTCTTTTTTTTTAACGATCACTTTTGGCGAAATTGGAATTATTCAAGTTTCACTTTTTGAGGAACTAATAAATTATACATTTTGAATTTTGTACCTTCATTTTTTGTAGCTGCATTTTTGGAATAGTTTTCAACCTTTCAACCTTTAAAATTAAGAACTTGGAGAAACTTAGGGCTTTTGGGTTACTTAAGCAGGAAATACTTTTTTCCCCAGTGCAGTTCCCTGACCATAAAACTTTCTAACCATTTGCACTTCCTTTTACGCAACAACAACCTTGATAAGCTCCAGTCAGCCCCAAAAAACCGAAAATGAAACGAAAACGAAAAGAAAACAGGCTGTAAGTTCACTTCCGCATTTAAAACAATAATAAAGGCGAGACGTGACGAAAACATTTCCGATTTCTGTTGCATATTTATAAGAAATATGGGCCAATTATGCGAATTACTCCACAAAAGGCACACAAAAAAAAAAACCAACCAAGCAACAAGCAACGAAAATAAAAACGGAAAAAGCTGTGCCATGACAAAGCAAAAAATAATACGAGTATAAAGCAAAAAAAAAAGTTCACATTTCGTAACCGAAATAACAGTTAACATTCACAAAGGCGGACAAACGAGGTGGAGCTCCAAATCGTCAGCTGTTTTTGTTGCTGTGCCCTCACTATTATCATTTTTGGCACTAATATCATCATCATCATCGCGTCGGCCGCTTCTTCACTCCCAATTGCAGTTATAAATACCGGTTTCGCTATATAAATAAACCATTTCAGTTTTTTATATTTTTTGGCCGTTTGTGGCCGTTTTGTCATCCTCAGCGATACTTAAATGGAGGCGAAAGTCGGGTATATTGGACCAAAAGGGCTCTGCTTTGAAAATGAATCCCCAAAACGGTAAACTTATATATGTATATAGTTAAAATTGTATCAGTGTAAACAATAATAATTTATTGATTAAATTAAGGAAAAGTTTGTGTAAAAATGCAAGTTTTAAATTGGTTTTACGAATGTTTGTTTTTTGTAAAATACCAATAGAAAGTTAACAGTTAAAAACTATATTTCAAATTACTTCTTAATACCCAAAAAAAAAAAACAGAACAAATTGCAGATATGTTATATAGTCAATAATATATTGTCATTAATAAAAGGACAATGATAGAGAGTAAAAAGTCAAAAGAACAAAAGGGGATTCGGTTCGGAGCTGTTATTGCAATAGAATTCCCAATTGGTTATAGCTGAAAACAGGTTGAATCTAGAGTTAGGCTAGCAAAAGTATACTGACATAGAAACAATATATGTATCAAAAATATTGATCTTCTTTGACAAGATCATAAAAAAAGAAAACAAAATTTCGGATGCCTAATATTTAATATAAATTTCAACGGAACATCTTTTTAGTTCGAGTTCTTTCCTGTTCTTATTACTTACAAGGCTTCTTTGAAGGTTTTAAAATTTTTACAGGGTATCAGTATAGTCGTGAATTTTTAACCTTTTCACCGTACTTCCTCTTTCCACACTTGAATTCGGCATGCTCCACTAAATCGGCAAACGTTGTGGGAATCGATGACGCCGCGATGCGTTTAAAATGCATTACAAAGCACAAAGTGTTGTCATAAAAATTAAATTAAGTAAAAGCCGAAAAATGAGAAAAGGGGCGACCAGAGGCGGGAAAGAGATCAACTGACTTAAGCCAATTAAACGATTAGGTAACAGCAGCAGCATCGTCCTATGCAGCACACATACAACAACAACAAAAAACGTCGTCATCAGGCAGAAAAGCGGCAATAACAATAAAGCCCAGACGAGTCGAGTTATAAACCTACATAGAGCCACAAAATTTGTACAGACAACGGTGGGCACTCTGTGTGCTGCGGAGTGGCGAACGGAAAAAAGCCAGAAACAGAAAAAAATTAATTCATGTTGTGCTCATTCCGTGAGCGGACAAAAAAAAGCAGAAGAATACGCTACAGCAACATGGTAAAGTCCAGTATAAAGCCTTAGAATTTAAATACCCTTAAAAATGTCTCTAATTTTATATTGTTCCTATGCCATCTATCTGATTTATTAGTTCGATCTTATAGATCTTTATAGTTTCATTCAGATTTCAAACTGCCCAGATTGATTCGGCTGTTGATGCTGATTAAAAATATACTCTATAGGTTCGGAAATGACTCTTTTACTGCGTTGCAAACGTCGGATTAATAAGACCATTGAAGTTTAAAATACAACAATTACTAAGAACTATCTTATGAGCAGCCAAATATATTGACTGGAAAGAAGCAAATTTTCCTGTTACCACTAAATGCCCATCTATCCTTTTATTTCCTACATATTTTACAGATTCCTCATCTCGTACAAAATGTACTCCACTCAGATAGGGTATAATAGGTTACAACGATAGCACAAGCCGCTCACAAATGCCATAAGCGTTAACACGGCCAGCCACAGCCCTTTGGCTGCACTCCGTCCACTTGATTTATGGATCCGAGTGACCAGCGATGGTGCCTTTCCGAAGAAGTTTACGTCACAGGCGACATTTAGACCCCGCCTTCGGTCCAGCAAACGATTTCGTCATTTGAGGCTGCAGCCACGCATTGCTAGATCTTGTGCCTCTGGTAAATGTGGATAGGTAGGATGGGACTAGCCCTACGTTCTAATGACCGACTGACCATTCTCGTAACATGTGACCTAATCGAGCTCGATAATCTTCCAAAGGCATCGTAAAAAATTAGATTGCGTTGCATATATGCAGTTCTGTAGGCCTGACCTAAGTTTTTGCATCAACTGAGCGTTAAATAACCAAAGCAAGTTATGGCTGGCTTTCTAGAACTTGGCCAGTAAATCGTCAAGGTGTTTACTTAATAGGAACATCAAAATTATTGTTGTATTAAATAAATAATTTTGGGAAGGAATTAGACCGAAATCTCCAGCAAATGAGAGGAAGAGAAGGGATCAAAAAATTTTAATGAATTCTTCTTCTGTATCTTTTATCTTCACAGACAATCAAATTTACACATTGCTCAACATGAACTCCCATTTTCTGCCACTGAAGCTATTCAAAAAGCGGAGACGGAGGCCCTTCATCTCATGAATAGTGTGATACACTACAGCTAATGGCCCAGACAAGTAGCAACCCGGCGATTGTCTGTGAAAATCTAAATCCGAGTCAGCACGAGAATGGCTGAAAAGAAAATCAACAACACGAAAAATAAAAAGAGAAAAAAAAACCAACTAAGACGACCCAGCGAACGAGTAGACGGCATTAAAAGTGGAAAATAAATGTAATAATGACATTTGTGGCCGTTAGGAAGTTGGATTCTTAACTGTTTGACATTTTGCGTAACCTTTTTCGTAGACATTTGGCCTTTATTCGGATTAACCGCTTTTTTTTTGGGTCTGTGTACAGAGGAAGTTGAGATAGGAACTTGGGCAACGCAGACGGACGACGACGATGATGATGAACTACTGCCGGTGCTAGTGGTGGCGCTGGTGTTTGTGGCCCACTGAACTGGCCAAGTTAATTGGAAAATGAAACTTTCAATTTCATGGCGAAATACTAATTTCTAGCCAAAGAAAAGTCTACTGGAAAAGTAGCATGACCAATTCGTTAGGGACAAAAAAGGGGACAGCAACCCAGCAATGTTTTCTTACAATTTGTTGACACGTGAATACCCTTATATATGTATGTATATGTATGTATTTATATATTTATAAAGTTTATATTTTAGACATGCTTGATACCTAATTAAACGCAAGTTCCCCCGGTCCAGCACACTTAAATTAAACACTGCTGAAGGCAGATAAAAGAACGAGGAAAGGAACATTTTGCACAACAACCAAATAAAGACAATGTTGGCAGGATCTTATTGGGCAACACCCATTGGTGCTGCTAACATAAATGTTTAAAGTTAAAAAATTGAAAAAAAAAAAAAAACCTAAAATAAAATTAAGTTGAATATTAATTTCTATGCAAAAACTCCTCAAATAGAACGACAAATTTGGAATACCCGCAGTAACGAGGTAAGGTGAGGAAAAACAATTAAATTTCAGACGCTAAAAGGAAAGAGAGAAAAAAAAGGCTGGCATGTTGGAAGACGACGCTAAGAAAGATGGCCCGCTTCGTTGGCCAGCGGCAATATCTATGCTCTATGGCTGCAGCAACAACGAGGCAGCGAGAACAACAACGCGACGCATTTATTGACGTAGCCAAAACACATTAGCCACCGTTGTTGTTGCTCCCCGGTGGTGCTAGCTGTGATGGCTGATGGCGCAAACAGTGTTGCAAATGACCCAATTGTCCACTGACCCACTCAACGTCGAACGCTCCTCTCGTCCGCTGTCCGGGTCCGGAGTGGTCCGAGTTCGGACCTCCAGAGCTTCGCTGTTGTTGGGAAAGAAGAGCAGAGCTGAGCAGCGCTGAAATCGAGCCGGAAAACTGGCGTCTTTAGAGAAGCCACCTTAACAAGCAGTTAGACCTCGCTTAGAACTCCAGCTCCGACTTCAACATCAAAATGAGGCCCTAAAATGGAGACATTAATTAGCCTAATGACGGGCACAAAATGCCCAGAAATTAATTTGCCGGTTACGGTTATGACAGCGGTTAATCTTTTTGCGAAAGCCGGCAAACAAGAAGCAACCACCAGAAGATTCATCCAGGTGAAAGGTGGTCAGCCAGCGGAGGTTCCCATTTGGCTTTTGCTATTTGAAATCTCGGTGCAGCCGCAGTTCAAGAGCCCGGCTAATGTTTGGAAAGTTCATTTTCGAGTAGTGCATCCAAAGGGATTGGAGGTATCCGCGGTATTCGAGGGGTTCGGTTCGGTTCCGAGTGCTTTTGGGCCTACGTTCTGTTTGCTTTTCCGGCTCAAAGTCGGCTCAAACGTGCCTCATTAGAAGATGCGAGTTGTGGGCCTTTTCAACAATATATACCCAGTGTGTATGGTTTTCATTTTGGGGCTATCAAAACAGCAATCAAGTTCTTTTTGTTTGACATTTTTGTTTAAACTTTTTATTGAGTTCTCGTTCGGGCTTAATCAAAATAAATAAGTTGGCCATATTGTGTTTGGTGTGTTTGGTGTGTATGGTGTGTGTGGGTTACAAACGATGGGGGGGAGCTTTATAGACTATATTTATTGTTATTTGTGCAAAAACGATATGCTTACACTATACGAGAGAGCACACAACAATACGAACTAGTGAAAATATATATTAATTAAATAAATTAACTTTGAGTGGTAATTTCTATCTGGGGAATAGTAACACAAACTGCCTGCCTGACTGCCGGAACCTGCTGCCAATGGAAAATCTGTGACATTTTCCACAGCAGCAATAGCAGAAAATGTTGATGCCGAGATGCTGAGACCAAGACTATGAGCCACCAACACACGATACCAGCCAAGCCAAGCCAGGCCGGGCCATAGTCGAGCGGAGCGGAAAACTTCAAGCAATTTCTGTGCGCGCGTTGTTCGTGAGTTTCTTTTAATTAAAAAGAAAAGAGAAAAAGGCGAAAACTTTTACTCGCCAACTCTACAACACAACAGCTAAGCAGGTAACTAGGGCTGCTCTCGATTTTCAGATTTAGATTTTATGCTTGGCGATCATCTCAGTTGGAATTAATTGTGCACCAGATTTTGCTTCTCTCCTTCGGCTGTTTTGGGAGCAATGAGTATCATAATTCGAAAACATAACACGATAGATAACCCCATGCATCCGAGTGAGAATGAATGCCTAACTCCTACTATAAACTGACAAATATTCTATGGGAAACAGATGAGTTTTCAGTTCTCTGCTGCAATGCGTTTCAGAACGACTATAAATAATCCGAATATTGACTTTACTTCTGCCTCAACAAAGATTGTTTAAATTTAAAGGCTCGACTTGAGTTCAGTTCTGAAACACATTGCACATAATAATTTCAATTTTGTAACAGACAATTTAAGACTCTAATAAAACCACCAGAGATCCTTTCTATGTGTTCCTAAGGTTATCTTAGACCCTAGCCAAACTTATCAGCTATAAAAGTTCACGTTGTAGCGCTTCGATTACGGACTAAGTAAAAAACCACACCGACTTAACCAGATAACTTTAAGAAGAACCCAAAAACTATATAAAAATACACACAACTAACATGTAGGAACGTTGCTTAAACTCGAAAGATACAAGCTAACACATGGACAAGCCAAGTCCCAAGACCCTTAGGTAGGTTTCTGTTTCTCCTGGCCCTATGGGGGGGATTACGTTAATGCACAAATAACAACGGCAATTAATTGTATGTGTAGGGTAGATAGAGATACAAAAATATAGGTATAGGTATAGTTATAGGTTCGCATGGTTCGCATGTGATCTCCACTGGATTTCTACAGTTTCTTCTTCTTTTTGCGCCACAAAATCTGCATAAGAGTCGCACCCTACCCCGTAACCCCTATCTCCTCTTATTCCTCCTCCGCATCTGTTGTGGTCTTTGGCAAAAAGAAAAAGAAAAGAAAAATGGGCCTTAAAAATACAGAAATACAAAACGCCGCCGCTGACGCGCGCAGTGAAAGTGAAAGTTGAAGTGGAAGTGGAAGTGGGATTCGTAGACGGAATCGGAGTCGGAGTGTGTATGTGGTATGTACAAGGTTTCCAGTCCTCAGTCCCCAGTCCCGGCCTGTCTTCATAAGTTTCCCATTTAGTTGGGATCGCTTTCATCCATCCATCCATCCGCCTTGTTGCCTGCCTGCCTGGGCCCATTTGGTCAACTCGTTGGCCTTTTGTTTTTCGCTCCGATGATCGTTGATCGCAGTTCACTGTTCGGTGATCGTAGCGGCGGCTGAGTTGATGATGATGATGTGATGATCGTCTCACATGTGCTTTGTACCCATTTAATGGGTTTTCTTCTTTCTTCACCCGCTTCGCTGGGATTATGCAACTTGGGCTCGGGTTTGGTTATTGGTTTTGGTAGAAACTCCCAAGTGCTTTCGGTAGACTCAAATTTCCCAATCAAAATCCGCCCACGCGAGGGGGACTCGGGTCTTTTCATTCTTCTTCGATTTTGATTTGATTTTCCATTGTCGTCGTCGTCACGAGATGGTGGAAAACGCTGGCTTCAGCTTACCCACCGTGCCCAGTATCAGCCTGGCGGGTGTGGCCCGGCTGTCAGGGCCCAGTTTGGCAGCTGCCACTTGACTGTCATCGTGGCTGCCACCTCCGCTTGCATTTGGTTGCCTTCCTCCACGCCACACCAAGCCTAGGCAGTTGTTGCTGCCGGAGCTGCAGTTCTTGGTGCTGCTGGTATTGTTGTTGTTGTTGCAATCCACCAGAAAATCCAAGGCTGTGGGCGTCACATCCGTCAGATTCAAATGCTCAAAGTTAAAGACGAGACCCGAATCGCAGCTGTGGCTGCCAGCGCTATCCAAACCGCTGTCGCTCGCTGCTCCCGATCCCGATCCCGAGCCAGATCCCAGCACCGCCTGATCGGCCGCATTGCAAGTCTCGATCAGCTTGCGCGATATCTCATTGAGACTCTCGTCCAGCAGGGTCTCCGCTTGGGCGGATATCAAGGAGGAGGAGGCGTTGCCCAGCTTTCCGCCTCTGAAGCAATTTCCAAACAGATCGTTGGCTATGTTGATCCCACTCAGGATGTCGCCGTAGCCGGAGTCATCGCTCAGGCACTGCGAGGGCGTGGTTACCGCACTCGGGTGGCTCCGCTGGGATCCGATCACGCCCACTATATCCGCCCGACTGCTTTCCCCGGTGATGGGTGCAAACTCCTCCGTGGTCTCTTCCTGCAAGGCCAAAGACGACGAACAGGGCAAGCTCTGGCTGCAGATTGAGCTGTCGCTGTCTGAGCTGTGCGTCGACGAGGTGGAGGAAGTGGAGGTGGAGGACTCCTTGCTGCTGCTGCCTCCCTGTTCGCTGGACGAGGCATCCGAAAGGGATCGCCGGAGCGGGTAATCCCACAGAGAGCGAAGCGGATCGCAATCGCGACAGAAACAAACGCCATGCGTGTGATCGTGCTGCAGTATCCCGGACTGCAAGTGATAGGATCCTACTGCACCTCCTCCCAACAAATAGGCCTCGCTCTGGTTGGTAATCTTGGGCTGCATATCCGACTCCATCTTGAGTAGCAATCCATTGCCCGGCTTGCGATCTTTCTTACGTCGCTTTCGTGGCTTGATAATCCTCGGCAGACAGGTCTCCGATGGGTTGGCCTCATCCTGGCAGCTGGCAACACTATTTTGTGGCTTCTCTTGGCTGCTGCTGCTGGTACTAAGCACCGGTGGTGCAGAGTTTTGGTAGCGCAGAACTCGGGATTTGTCCGCAAGCTTGAAGCTGGGACTGGCCATAGCCTGGTAGGTACTCCAGTTGGGCGGCCCGGGATGCGGATGCGGGTGGTGTTGATGATGGTGGTGATGCTGCTGCTGCTGCTGCTGCTGCTGATGCTGATGATGTTGCTTTCCATTCTGCTGAAGCAGGGGCATTCCCTGGGCATGCACCACCAGCTGGGACATGGAGGCTCCGCCCGGGGGCCACGCTTGCGGCGATTTGGGGACGGATTTTCTCAATAGACGCTGGCGCTGGGCAGGCGACAAGTGAGTGGAGGCATTCGAGATGAGTGGTATGCCGGCGCACTCGTTGATTCGCTGCTGGTTGACCACGCCGCCGTAGCCAACTGGTTGGGCTGCAGCGGCTGCCGCAGGAGCTGCAGACCAGCTGGGTGGCGGATGACCATGGTGTAGCCTATATGCCGGAGGTTGCGAAGGAGTTGGCGTTGGTGCTGCTGGCTGGACACCAGGCCAATGATTCAGCGGATGATGCTGCTGCGGCGGTGGCTGCTGATGGTGGTGATGGTATCGGAGCGGAGCGTAGTTGGATACTGGTGGTGGTGGAGGTGCAGTGTCTGGTGCCCTGTAAACGGCCACATGCGATCTCATGCTCCGGCCGGTGGCTGCTGTTGTCTTAATCCCAAACTGAATCCTGTCGTCGGATCGAGTCGATTGCACATCACTTGGCCGCTTAATTCGGTTGGCTTTGTGGGCTTTGCAGGGCTCTGGGCTACTTGGGCTACTTGACTCAATGATGCATTTCGATTGGCCAACAAGCGAGCGGCGGCGACTCCAGCGCAACGAAATGAAAAGCGAACGCCGAAGCGAAACTGGGACACGAGTTACGAAACAACACACTCTGCGGCACTCCGAGTACTCAGAGGTGGCGGCGCATGCGCGAACGGAATACGAGTTCGAATCCGAATCCGAATCGAGGCGGAATCAAGAGCGACGGTCGTGAACGGGTTTCGTGACTTAGAAAGCGGCTGGAGAGCAGAACCGGAGCTAGTGCGTCCGCCTTGTAGCCAAGCGAGCGGCAGACTGAAGTCAGCTGCTGCTGCGATCGACAGCTTGGCCCGGCTAACAGTAAAAGCCGTTATGCTCTCTCACGAAAGCTAAGCCGGCTCTCTCACTCTCAGTCTCTCCATAGTTCGCTCTCCGCGATGAGAGGCTTTGCATGTCGAGGTCGAGCCGTTCTTTCGACCGCCGCTGCCAATTGTTGTAATTGTAATTGTTGCATTCAATTAAATATTTTTAATTGTTGCCTCTGCACATTATGTTTTTTTGGCATTAATCGGCAGCCGTGAGTTTGAACTTTAATTATGTCTCTGCAGCGACTGGTATTCAGACTGGATAAGCCTGGGAAACACCATTAACTTTTAATAATAGCCCAAAGACTGAATATCTATTAAGGAAAGGCGAAATCTGCATTAACGGGTTTTCTTAGGGTTTTAAAAACAAATCGAAGACATAAAAGTGGACATTTTTTTAGAGTTAATAAGCTATTAAATACACAACTAAATTAAACCTATAAGAAATATCCCAATTTTAAGGCCTTGTCCTTGTTTTGAAACCTATGTATGTAGATATACACATATGTATCTTAGCAGTTTTTCTTATTTTTCTCTCTTTAAGTTTTAAATTTAAATTTAAAGATTTCTACAGATTGATAATTGAAAATAAACTAAATTTACATCACGTACAAATTTCAAGAAATTCTCAATTCTCAAGGTCCAATAAAACCCACTTCCTAAGAGGCACAAATCTGGAATTAAACTTTGATTATACTTACATACATAACTAATTGCACCTTACACATTCATTCTCAACTTTGTGTCTGATGAGTGTCATATAAGTTAAGGGGAGTTATATATATTTGTAAAGAAATATAGGCCACTTTGCATAATTATATGTTTCTCCTAACTGAGTTTTTCTTTTTTTAATATAAATAAAATTTATCAATTAAACAAATTTTTATTAGAGAACTAGACATCAACAATCCACATTTTTAAAATGACTGAAAGTTGTTTAACTATATCTTATACCGCTTAGAAATTGTCCCTAAAATACAAATGAAATTCATAATTTCTTGAAAAACTTCCGGTTTCCAAAATACCCACTGTTCTGCATTTTGTAACATAATCAAAAGCCAAATTTAAAACCTTACTATGCCTTTTAAAAATTAAATTGATCAGTTTGACAACACGTATTTTGTGATTTCCCGGCCTACTGTGTTAGGATACGTCAAAGTAAATTTGTGCAATTCCGATAAAGACCCAGTAAATCGAGGGACACCAACCCGGAGCAATTTACCCACCAATACCCATCTCACAGTTACTGTTCCCGAACGTATCCGAAGATCCAACGTTAACTTTCTCTTTTCGCAAGCCTTTTTCGCGTGCTTTCCTTTTTACCCCACACAGGCGAACACACAAACACGCAGGAGATGCTCACGCACAAACACACACGAAGCAAAAGGCGGGGGGTGGTACTCACATGACAAGTTGTCCAGCATGTAAGTGAGCAGTTTCTGCGTGCCATTCGGCTCGTTGTAGATGTTCATGAACTCCTTTTGCAGCGGATTGCCCATGAGGCCCAGTATGACGAGGTGGAACAGCTTGCCGATCTCGTAAGGCAGCACGCGCAGAAAGTTGTTGTTCAGCAGTAGTTCCCTAAAAAACAGACATCGATGGATTGGGGCGAGTGTGAAAAGCTTGAATATAATTGCAGTGGTCATTAGCGGGGTTACGTCTAGACAATTGGTAATTGAATATAAGGCAATGTAAAGAAGTTCTAAAACGCATTAAACGCGCATTTTATATGCTTTTGAAAAAAATCTCGACCAGACGTAACTCCGTTACCGGCAATCGGCAGCGAGAACTCACCGAAGCTGGATGAGTTCGCCAAGCTCGGCGGGAAGACTCCTCAGCTTATTTCCGGACAGATCCAAAGTCCTTAGGCTGATGAGCATACCCACATCGGCGGGCAATCGGAGCAGCTGGTTGTCGTTCAGATAAAGTGCGGTCAGGTGCTCGAACTCCCACAACGAGGGACTGATGTTCCGTACGCAGCCTGCACAAAAGAAAAAGGGTATAAATTAATCAAGGATCTTGGCAAGCGGTTCTATGGTTAGAAGAAACACTCACCAGTAATCTCCAGACCGCTCCAATTCGTCTTCTTGCCAGCGGCTATGTCCTCCTGCGACAGAAAGATCTGCTGCCTCCGATTGGCGCTGTCGTATTTGTCTTTGTTACGAGACATTTTATAATGATTGCCTGTTCAGGATATAAAACAATTATTATTAGTACCACTCTACATGGTGACAGGGAGATAGATGATCGGACTAAAAGCTGGATTGTTTTAAGGAAGTTAGGGCTCATGTTAGGAGACGAAACCTCGCTTAGTCTTTAGCTTATATATGTAAGTATATAGTTAGGAGAATTGGAATCAAATCATAACCTTTCATAATAACCGCCTGATGATAAGCGTCTCTGCAAAATATTAATAAAGTGGTTTCAATTATTATTATTCATATTAGTAAACAAACGTGGATGGTTGGTTGGAGCTTTTTGGAGTTTTTGGGTCACAGGTCGTAAAACAAATCATAACTAACCCTTCAAATGGAAGACAGTAAACAGTTTGTTTTATGTAAAAATTTAATATATTTTAATAAAATTGTCAAAATAATGAATTTATATCAAATAAAACAAAAGTTTTATTAAAAATTTAGCTAGTAATTTTCAAAAATCCGTTTAGGGATCTTCCGGTCTTTAAAAATTCCTGTTTATAAGCCAAACTAAGTTTAAAAAAATAATAATAATAAAATAGGAAAAGCCATCTCAGGGCTCAGTTCTCTGATTCATATTTCAAAAATGAAACAATATAAAACAAACGAATATAATTATTGCCATTGAAGGGTTAAATGCAACCGAAAAGGACTTTTTGCAAGCGCGCGCAAAGTGCAAGCACACAACATACAAACACACACGCGAAAAAAGAAAACATAGGCCAAGCACACACACACAGAGTCCGATACAGTTAGAAAAGGAGAGCGATTTGGCGAATGGCGTGGGCGGGCTAAAGAAGAAGAGCAGCAAATGCGTTGGCGGATATCGCATATTGGACAATATCGGGCATTCAGCCGGTCGTCTGGGCAACACCTAGTATTACCTGGCTGAGCTCAACCCTGGGAGTCAGTTCCGATCAGCTCAGTTCACTTTTGGCAGGAAGTCTCACCGCACTCAGATTCGAATTTACTTGCCGCCTCTCCTCCTTCACGCGCTCTGTCTCTCTTTCTCTCTCTGCTATCTGCACGTAAATTACTCAATAATTTCGAGAAAATAAAAGTAATCCGCAATCGTTATAGACCAATGCGTTTTGTTGTAGTGAAGCCGACTGTCCGACACACTGCAAATTTTTGGGATTTTCTAACGCCTTTTTGTTTTCGGGGTCTTTTTGTTTTCTGTGTCTGTTTGTCGAAACAGAAGCGACGATTTTGCTGCTATTCCCCTACTCGTTTTGGGGCGCTCTTTCTTCTGCTGCGCCTCTCCGCTCCGCTTTCCATTTATTTATCGCGCGACTCGTTTTCATCGTTGTTTCTTGTTTTTGTATACATGGTGGGCCGCGGAGTTGCCACTCGGTTTATCAGTGGATGCGTATCACGGGTGCTGAGTAATTTACAGCCGAAATTCGGTGCTTATTTGGGAATCTCAGCTGTGGCTTGATTTTGAAATAAATTGCCAGGTATATCCGTTGTGTGTACATTCGACTGAATGTGCTTTTAGTCAAAACAAAACAAGCGCCCACCCACACACGTACGCCAATCTCTCTCTCACACACACAGACACACACACACTCACGCACAGACGGTCACAGAGGAGCGGGGTTAAAATAAAAACACGTAGATTTCGTACTGTTTGCTTTGCTAGCCACTTTTTTCGTCAACGCTCTTTGTGATGTTAACTTTGCTTCAATCGCGATATATTTGCTAAATATGTTGGTGGTTTTGCGAATTTGTGGTCCGCTGCTGCAGCTATGTGTAAACTCTCGTTCTCCGCTTTCCTTCGTTTTCCATTTCTCTTTTGTGCTTGTTCTGCTTACGCGGAATGCCCACTCGCTGACTATCGACTATCGCGAAATTTCGCTTTGAGGGCTGGCAAAAACTGTAGCTGAAAGGCCGATAAATGCCTAGTTAAAGAAGATCGAGAGTGAATATCAAAATCAGTATTACACGATCTCTTTTTATCTTAGTTTCTTTATCGTGAGGCTATAGCTTCTCTGACTTTTCAGTTATTAATTTCCATTAGAAATATATGTACATGTATTATTTTGTATCAGGAATTCATTTCATTCATATGAAAAAAGTGGTAACACTGGTGCGACCTATCGATAATCACTGTTATCAGCAGTTGGCTTGGCCGCGAAAAAGAAAGAATAGACAATTAATATTTTATTTGTTTATTTAAAATGTCCAGAACCGCTTTGCCGTTTTATCTTGTGAAGTACTTCAAAGATGAAGAGCAGATGGTTCTGGCTAGTACCGACGACTCGAATAGAAACTCTGTGATGAGCTTGTACAACAAATCAGTAAGCGCCCTTTTGGTTTTTAAGGAATTACTGATTTTCTGATCCCCTACTTACAGAAAATCACAGTGGATGACGTGCTGCGCGAGTTCACCCCGGAGGAAATGCGGATGCTATGCAAGCGCACCAAAGTACGTGTGAATATGACCAAAATGAACTTTGTGTGGGACGCCAAGAAGCGGTTCGACAGGAAAAAGCGCCTGGAGAATAAGCCGGAGAGCTTTGTGAACCGAATGTTCGAAAAGGCGTATATAAGGAGGATGGTCCCATTGTATACGGATCGGGAAATTGAAAAGTACAAGGCAATCGCCGCCTGCCAGACCAAAAAAGACAATATTGTGCGGGTAAAAATTTGGCGCCGTTCAAACGGCCTAGACGATAGCAGTGATTCGTCTCTAAGTATCTCGATTAGTAGCAGCTCGGATTCGGAATCCGAGAATATGCCTTCTCATTTAATCGAGCCGGCTCCAACTCAGTTGGAATCCCAATCGCAGTCCCAGTCGGATGAGAGTACTATCGCCCAATCACTTCCGCCAGACGTCCAACCACCTGCCCGCCTGCCTCCTCTTCGCGTCGAGCCTGCTTCAGCCCTGCTGGAATCCCAACCACAGTCCCAGTCGGATGAGAGTACTATCGCCCAATTACTCCCGCCAGTCGTCCAACCGCCTGACCGCCTGCCTCCTCTTCGCGTCGAGCCTGCTCCAGCCCTGTTGGAATCCCAACCACAGTCCCAGTCGAACGAGAGTACTATCGCCCAATTACTCCCGCCAGTCGTCCGACCACCACTTTCAGACTTTGAAAGTGAGCAGTGTATGTGGGGCATTGGCGACCAGTATGAAGTGGAACATTCAGATGTCAGGGGCGAGCAACCCTCTACCGTGGCAGAGACGAATGCACATTCCATCGATTGGATGGAACTTGGAAACGATATCAACTCTGAGAGCCTGTCAATGCGGACTATTTTGCCTTCACAAAACTCAGAGCCAGAGCCCATGACCGACTACGAATGCTTCGGCACCCAGGTGGTGGCCGCTTCTACCCAGGATTCGGTGGAGAGCCAGGCATTCTTTTAAAGAATTAATTATTAAGTTACTATATTACGTTTTCCTATATGTTTTGAAATAATTCATTATCCATTCATTTGAATAGTATACCAAGAAGTTACGATATTATGTTGTCCTATATGTTATGTAATAACTCATTATCCATTCATTTGAAGAAAATACTACGAAGTCACTACATTAAGTTTTCCTATGTTAGAAAAATAACTTTGTATTATCTGTAAAATTGAAGTTAAAGTTTTTGTTTATTGATCGTGCTTTCGTTATGTGAAGAAATATATAAAAATTGCGTTAAAAACATGTCTTAAGGTAGAGGAAATGATAAAATTAATAATAATAAAACCTTAGACTACAATACGAGGCTTAATTTTAGACTATGTACATCTACTAAGATCTAGGACGACACGACGATACGCAACCGGAACTGTACACGGAGTCGGAGTTACATTTAAAATGCTCGTTTTTACATAATTACGCTATGTACATCTATACAGTTAGAAACTAGCTCTAAACATGGTCCCACGGGGCGACGACGTGGCCGGGCATTGGCAGGATCGGTAGCGGTAGCGCTAGCGGTGGGTGCTATGGGAAGTGATCAAACAGGAACTGTTCCATGAACAGCGACTCCGAATGCTAGTTGGACGAGTTCTCGCCCGGCTCGCTAACAGCAATGGTCATCTTGGTCTCATCGCTGCTGTCCGCCTCGGGCTCCTCCCCGTCGTCCATCTCATCCTCGAGATCCTCGAGGTCTTCGTCCTCGTCCAGCTCTTCGTCTAGTTCCTCGTCGTCGTCCTCTTCTGTCATCTCATCATCCTCCTCATCATCATCCTCATTGAAACTGTCGCCGCCGCCGACGCCACCGATGGTGCTACCCTCCACAGCTGGCAGTTGAACAATTGTGGCACCGCCAGGCGTCACAGTTGAGCCAGCAACCGTGGCCGCCACGCTGGAGGCACCACTGCCCGTGGCGCCCGCTCCGCCACTGCCCGGAATCTCAATCGTCACAATGCCGCTCATCGTGCTGATGCTCTTCGCCGCATTAGAACTCTTTCCCTCCTGCTTGATGCTCAGCTCAATTAGCTCGACGCCGGTCCGGCTCTTGAAGTGCGTCTTGATGTGCTTAGACAGGTGGTCGCTGCGCATGAACTTTTTGTTGCATTCGCGACACTGGAACCGCTTTTCGCCCGTATGCGTCCGCCGATGGCGCTGCAGCTCATCGGAGCGGGTGAAGCGCTTTCCGCAGAACACCCAGGAACAGACGAACGGCCGCTCCCCGGTGTGCCAACGAAGGTGGGCACGTAAGTGGGAGGTCTTGCCGTACACTTTCTGGCAGCCAGGGATGTGGCAAATGTGCTGGCGCTTCTTGTCCGAATGCTTCTCGCCGTCGGTGCAGTTGGGACAGGTGCAGGCCACTCGCTTCAGCCGGGGCTTTGGCTCGCCAGGGACCGCTGCTCCTCCGCTGCCAGCAGTGCCACCACCGCCACCTCCAGTCGCTGCACTGATGTTTACATTCAGATTCTGGGCAGGCGTTGTTATTGTCGTGGTTGCGCCACTGTTAGTGCTTCGTGGCGTGGCAACAGTTACTACTTGTCCACCGGTCACCGGGGCAATCGAAATCTGTGAGCTGGGAGCGCTCACCAGGTTCGGCTTGCTTCGCGTGGGCAGCGCCACAGGAACGGGCGTCGGCGGGGCAGTTGCCGGCTGAGGCAGGGCTGTGATCTGAATGGAGGCTGGTATGCTCAAGTTGGACAGGGTGTTGCCCTCCGCGTGAAGGAACTTTATCTGTTGCGGGGAGGAGGTGTTATTGTTTGGCGTTGAGGCAGCCGACGGGCGATTGACACCGGCCGTGGTGTTGGTGGTGGGTCCAAACGTGTCAGGTGGCTCCTGCTTTATGCTGGTTATCATCTGCGTGGGACTCTGCGGCTCCTGCTTGGGCATCACCTGCGCCTGACTCTGTCCCTGGGCGTTCTGCACATGGCCTTGCACCTGCGCCTGGGCCTGGGCCATGGGTAGTTGGGTGAGCACCTGCTGGAAGTTGGCCGGCAGATTAGGCGGCAGTTGATTGGCCTGAATAATCTGCACCTGACCTAATCCGGGGATATTCTGGATGGGCAGCGCCTGCAGATTGGGCAGCTGCATCTGCGCGGGTACGGTGGGTACGGGTGTCGGTGTCGTCGCCGGCTGTGCCGCCTGCCGGAGCTGGGCAGGAATCACAGTCAGTTGCTGGCCTTGAGCATTGGTGATGGTGATGGGCTGATTGGCAGGCAGCTGTCCCCCCGCTGACGCTTCATTTATCGCCTGCAGGAGTTGCTGGTGTTGCGCCTGGACCTGTTGTTGCTGCTGAGCCTGTTGCTGTTGCTGGGCCTGCTGCTGTTGCTGCGCTTGTTGATGCTGCTGCTGTTGATGCTGCTGCTGCTGCTGGACTTGTTGTTGCTGCTGCTGGTGGGGATTCTGGATATGTATGATATTGGCATTTGGCGGCAGCTGAGGATACGGCATGGCCAACTGAACTTGCTGGATCTGTCCGTTGGGCGTCACTATTTGGGCGATTTGCGCAAACTGCGGTATGATCTGCATCTGGGAGGCGGCGGGCATCTGCAGGGATTGTGCCTGCAGCAGTCCTCCACCTGCCGTCGCTGTAGCGGCAGCCTGAACGGGAACGTGAACCGTCTGGTAGATGGTCTGTCCGCCGGCGGTCTGGACGGGTATTTGCACCGCCACAGTTTGCTGCTGCTGGGGCACGGCCTGCGCTGGGAACTGCACAAGTTGCGGACGCAGCTGCAGCTGGCCATTCTCCAGCTTAATGGATTGCCCGCCACCGCCCAGCAGGTTGGAGATGTTGCCCAGCAAACCGTTGGCGGCTGCCACCGACGTTGGGATTTGCAGATTGGTGCCCGGAATAGTGATGCTTCCAGGCAGTTGGCTAGCTGTCGCGCCATTAGCCCCCCCAGCTCCCGCTGCTCCTACTCCAGAGGCTGTCGCTGCCGCCGCCGCTGCCTGGGTCTGCTGCTGCACTACCTGCTGTTGCTGCTGCTGGATGAGATTGGTGACGGGTATCTGAATATTCGTGCCCGGTATGCTGATCAGCTGCGTCTGCTCCTGCCCCAGGCCGTTTAGTTGCTGCAGCTGGATGCAGTTGGATGCAGCCGGATTGGCGGCTGCCATCTGGGGCGCGCGCAGGATCTGGCCGCTGGGTGTGATGAAAGCCTGCTGACCGTTGATATTCACCGCCTGTGCTGTGGCCAGCTGTGCGTTCAGGTTGGGTATGAAGATGGCCTCCTGGCCATCGATGTTCACCGTTTGCATGGGCATCGGCTGGACGATCTGGAACATGTTCTGCGGCATTCCACCCGCCTGACCGCCACCACCGGTGAACTGGTGCGGCATCTGATGAATGTTGATGATCTGCTGCATGGTGGGCGCTCCTCCTGGAACACCCGTCTGGGCTTGGGAGGCGACATTGGACACTGCATTCGAAGGTGCCGCCGTTTTGCCGGCAATGTTTGTCGCCGCGGGCGTGGCTTGGGGGGCACTGGTTGTGGCCGCTCCGGCGGCACTCTTGTACTGCAGCATGGCAGCGTTTTTAACAAAGATTCGGCAGTCACCAGTGCCTCGGGCAAAACATGTTCACTTTTTATATTTGGACCTCAGACGCGCAACGCTCCGCGATTGGGCGGCATTCAAGGGGAAACCTTACAAGTTGGGACATGTACACAGGAGCCCGGGAGGCGACGATGGCAGACAAACACAGAAGTATCACGAATTCTTTAAACAATTTCGCGTCGCGGCCGAATTAGGCGAGATTTTATTTAATTTTGTTTTGACAAACACAAACGCAGAAGAAGAAGTGAGAGCCAGGGCAGGGTTGCAGTGCACTTTTTATCGATAACATCGGCCTATCGATAGGGTCACAGCGATAGCAATAACAAACAGGAGAAGAAGTAGGAGGGGAACTGGAAAACATACGCCAGAGGAAGATTCTATTTTCCTGGCAACAAGTTCCGCGATTTAAAGAATCGCCGTCGCACCATGGAGGTCGACCAGATGCCCCTGGCCGACGTGGTCTTCGTTATCGAAGGCAGCGCCATCAACGGCGCCTACATCAACGAGCTGAAGACCAACTACATCCTGCCCACCTTGGAGCACTTCACCACTGGCTCCATTGACGAGCGCGAGTATTTGATTGCGGAGCGCTTCGCCACGCTATACGGAATCGTTGTGTACCGGACCGCCGCTAATTTGCTTGAGCCCGTCTGCTCCACCTACGGCCCATTCCTGCAGCCCCAAAAGGTGATGGAGACCATCGAACGGTTGCCGTTGGTGGGTGGCGGCATGGAGTCGTGTGCACACATGGCCGAGGGTTTTGCGGCCGCCCATGGCTGCTTCGACGACATCGGCGAGCGTCGCCAGATGCTGGACCAGACCAGCGTCCAGCGGCACTGCATCCTCATTTGCAACAGTCCACCGTACCAAATGCCCACCACTGAGTCCTGGAAATATCCCGGCAAGTCCTGCGAGCAGCTGGCGGCGCTCTTCAACGAGCGCAAGATCAATCTCTCTATCATTGCGCCGCGAAAGATGCCGGTGCTCTTCAAGCTCTTCATGAAGGCGGACGGCGATCAGCCGATAACCAGCAAGAACTACGCCAAGAATATCCGCCATTTGGTGCTGCTCAAAGGCTACAGCCTCAAGGAGCGAGCTCCCAGTCCCAATAGCATGGCGGCCCAAATGGCAGCCCCCAATGCTGCCCAGGCTGCCGTGCAGCAGCAGCAACAGCAACAACAGAATCCAGCGGGTCAGCAGCAGGCAGGTCCAGGCATTCCCATGGACACTACGCCTGTCCAGCAACAGCAGCAGCAGCAGGGCAATCCCCAGCAGCAGCAGCAGCAGGTGATGAACATGAACTCAATGCAACAGCAGCCGGGTCCCAATCCCCAGGCGGGACTGCTCAATCCCCAGCAGCAGCAACAGCTCATGCAACAGCAGCAGCAGCAACAGCAAAATCAGTTTGTACCCAATCAGATGCAGAACCCCAACTTCCAGCCGAACGTGGGACCAGGACAAAATCGATGGATGTATCCCAACCAGCCGGGACAGGCCCGACCGCCCTTTATGCAGGGCGCTGGCAATGTGGGCGGCGTCCAGGGTCAAAGCGGTGGCATGCAGCTGCAACAGCAACCGAATCCCAACTCGGCGCTAATCTCGCGTATAACTGCGCCACCGCCCAACCAGACGGTCAGCTCATTGCAACAGCAACAACAGGCTCAGGCGCAGCAGCAGCAGCAGCAGCAAAGGATGCAGATGCTTAACCAGCAGCAGATGCTCAATCATCAGCAGCTGCAGCAGCAACAACAGCTGGCCCAACAGCAACAGCAGCAGGGCAACCCCAATGCCGGCAACAACATGATGTCGGTATCCAACGCGGTATCCAACATGCCCAATCCCCAACAGCAACAGCAGCAGCAGCAAGTGGGACAGCAGGCGAATGCCCAACAGCAAGGCAATCCCCAGCAGCAACAGCAGGCGAATCCGCAGCAGGAGCAGACCTCCCTGAGGGAAAAGATCTGGACGGGAGTGCTAGAATGGTCGGAGAAACCGAAAAGCGACCAGCAGAAGATACCTCACACTCTCCAGTGCACCGTGTGCACCAACATAAAGGACGGAGTGCCCGAGATCAAGGCGGAGAACTGGCCGCCCAAGCTGCTAATGCAGCTGATGCCCAAACACTTGGTGGGCAACATTGGAGGCCAGTTTCTGAAGGACTCCAAAATGGTAGTTTTCCGACCCACGCCTGGCGAAGCTCTCGACTCTCTGGCCAAGATGATGACCTCTGGGTACGCCGGCTGCGTCCACTTCTCGTCTATACCCAACTCGCCCGCTTGCGAGATCAAGGTGCTCATTCTTTTGTACACGCCCGATCGCCACGCATTCCTCGGCTTTATTCCCAACAATCAGGCGATGTTCGTGGAGCGTCTGCGCAAGGTTATTCAGCAGAAGCAGCACGGCAGCGTACAGCAGCAGCAGCAACAGCAGCAGCAAATGCTCCAGCAGCCCGGCAAGTCCCCCATGGAGCTGCAGCAACAACAACAGCAGCAACAGCAGATGCAGCAGGACAATTCCCAGCAGCAGCAGCAGCACTACAACCAGTACCAGCTTAATATGCAGATGGGCGGAGGCCCCGGCGGTGGACCTGGTCCCGGTCCCGGTGGCATGCCCATGCAGCAGAATCAAATGCAAATGAACATGATGCAGCAGCAGCAGCAACGTATGCCCCTCGGCGTTGGCGTGGGTGTGGGCGTCGGGCCTGGCGGTGTCCCCAATCCGAATCTTCAGCAACAGCTGCAGCAGGTGGCTCCCAATGTGGCCGCCATGCAGCAGCAGCAGGCACAACAGCAGCAGCGAATGGTCCGTCCCATGATGAGTAATAACAATCCGGGTCTGCGCCAGCTGCTGCAGCACCAAACCACGCCTGGCAACCAGTTTCGACCACAAATGGGCGGCCAGAATCCAAACCAAATGGGAGCGGGCGGTCCAATGGTCGGCAATCGCAACTTTGACGACGGCAGCTACGAGTTCATGTAGGCTCCCTGGATACTAGGATTACTCTACTCAAATATTTTGTACTGTATGAATCATGCAATTAAGGTTATTTCAGAAATATAAATCAGCTCATTTTAAGATCTAGAAAAGTTATATAATTCTTTTTATACCAGGCTAGGGTCCCTGAGGTTTTGCTTGGAAGATAACACTAGCCTACAGCTTTTTAAAACCAAGAACCGGAATAAACTTTTCCAACAGTTTTTGATGTGCCAGGTTTTCAAAACTTTTAAAAATTCGGTTTTCGGGTACTTTTGAGATGCTAAAACTTCAATACGTTTTATTTTTTATAAACAATAGTAACGACATCTTAAAAAACTGAATTTTCCATTCGCAGGCCCAGGAATTCCATTAGCCAGCGGAGGACTTGAGAGCTCCGGCACTCAGTTTTCGGTTTTTAATTTGGTAACGCGCCTTGTAGCCCTCCTTGTCGGCGGTGTACATGGTAACAGTGTCCGTGTCAGTCTTCTCATCGTGGACCGAGTAGGAGCCCATCACCACAAGCTCCTGTTTATCAGTGCCTGGGTTCATGATCACCCCAATTTCCTCTCGCTTGCTTCCATTGGGCTCCTCGGAGCTGAAAATGGCTGCAGGTTGAACAAGACAAACTCTAAATTACACTAAATAAAACTTACCTGAAGCGGTAGCCCTCCTCGGTTGGAGCCTGATTATAGAAATCCGTTACGATTTTTGGATACAAGTCATCTAGGAGACCAGCCGAGCAGTTCGCGGTAATGATGGCAACCAGGCCGATGCAAAACAACTGGAATGTGGGAAAACCTTACTTTAATTAATTAGAACTGTATAACTGGTGCTCCAACCACTCACAAACTTAGCAGAAGCCATGTTGATGCACTACTGGAGAGCCTGAAACGAACCCCTTTATATAAAAACGAACAGCCAAGATTTTTGGCACTATACCATTAAAAACACGTCCAGTGGATGGGAGCTATTATCAACTTATTGGCCACAACCGGTCGGATGGCCCAAAAGCCGTTGTTTGCTTAATTCGGGAGCTCACTTCGATTGGGAGACTCTAATTTGTTAGATAAAAGGCAGGAAGAAACCAACAGGCATATCTCACCTAAGTCATTTATCAATGTTTTCACTTCTACATATGTGAGTCCAACAGGTCTATATCCATATCTGGCTTGCAGCTAATTATAGGAGTTAGCCTTGACATTAGTTTTGATAAATCCAAAATACCCTAAAGCAACGTTGGAGATGAAAGGAACCTTAACTTGGTATACCCGTACCCGGCTATAAGATATAGTCGGCAAATTTGATTCAATAAACTAATACAAATAATATTACGGTATAAAATCAAGAAAAACACAAGTACTATTAAGATCCTTTAGGAGCCATAAATCTTCAGGATCCAAAAACAAGTAAATTATAAAATATTTATATATCAGTACATAAAATTTAATTTAATAAGAGAACCATATTTATTTATTGAGGCATGAATTCTTTAACAGCAC
>JAEIIL010021428.1:0-25140 GCA_018905715.1 Drosophila lini
ATTTTATTTTTCGTTTTTAATTTTTGCGATGGCCTTCATCATAAATTCGAGTGCATTGCTCCCCATTATTTTTCCCCGTGCAGATACTCTCTTCTTCTGACTGTGCGTCTGTCAGTTTCGCACATGAAAATACGTAAACAAAGGCGTATTATCGTATCGTTCCGATAAACAACAAACAAAATTGTACTTGTTCTCTCGACTGCACTCTCTTTCCCTGCCCATTTTCCCCATCTCTCCACGAATTTTCTCCGCTCTTTCGCCCGCATTGTGAGAAGCAAAACAATCAAGTGAAAGCGCCAAGCAAAGCCAAAACGTATTGTACTGAAGCTCGTAAACAGAGACAAAATCGGAGAAAACTTTCGTCGGATACAGAGCCCAGAGCCCAGCAGGGCCCAAGAGCAAAGTGCACGGCGCACGGCGGAGAGAGAGTGCGAGTACGAGTATCGGGAATTATTACGGAACTACGAGTAGCGCAGACCCCGGGGCCCCAAATCCATCAGTCAGTCGCACGCGAGAGACGTCGTCGGTCGGAGTGAAAAAGCGGAATCGGATACGGAATCCCCAACTCAATCTCAAACTGAATCTCAATCTGAATCTGAATCGGAGTCGCGGTCTCGAGCGGTGCGGTGGGAAAATGCGCTGGATGACAGACAGAGAAGATGTGCGATGTTAACGCCAGCGCGATGCCACATAAATCGCCGCGAAGCCCAATGAGATTTATTCAATCAACGAAGAAAGTCCGCCCACCAACGGAAGTACTATATTTATAAAGTCGAGAAGCGCTCAGCATATCCCAAATAAACTAAGCGAAAAGGTAAAAGCGAAAAGTTGTGCTGTTGTAGAAAATGTATCTGCGATTGTGTGTATTTATATATGTATATATGCCGTGGTACGTACATATATGGGAGTTCTCACGTACACGTATGTACGTACACGCCTTTTAAGTGCACTAAGCAAAGTGCCAATAACAAATGTGCGAACCATGTATTCTGGCCCGTTTTGAAAAGGGAAACCCCAGACGGGCAATGATTTGCCAGACAAAATGGTAGTTGGACAAAGTGGTAGTAGCGTGCATGCACGGGAGCCACTCGTTTTTGGCCAGGCTGGGCTTAGGGTCAACATCCTTTGACCCAATTATGGGTTAGGAACTGCACAATCTCTGCTGCCAATTGGCAATGTGGCGTCTGCTTTTGTTGTTGTTTCTGGTGTCAAGCCGTTTATAATGTGCCTCAATTTCCGTTGCCATTCTTTGGGCCTGGCCTAAACGCATCCCCCGATGCTCCGCTTCTCTTTTCTTTCCTCACTGCTGACACGCCTCAGAGTTTTGCAAGCGAAAAATTATGAATAGCTTGGCGGTTAAGGGGGTGACGTGTGGTTTGGGGAAAGGACTCTGGGGGTTAAGGAGTGAAGGCGGGAGCGGGGCCAATGGTGGTGGGCGCGGCAGAGCAGGCGCACTCCTTGCAACTCTCTCGTGAACCAGCTCGCTCTATGTCTCTCTCCCTGAAGCTCACTCCTTCCGAAGGATGTGCCTGTGCCTAACCTACCTTTTGTCGGATTTTGTAGTATGTCATGTAGTATCATAAACGATGTGTATGAGTGTACGAGTGTGTGTGGGTGTTTGTAAAACGTCGGCTAGCGAGTGTGTGTAAGCAGGTGATTATCTGTTGCCGCCGTGCATTTATCTCATTGAAGCAGCACGCTTCCAGGCGCTTGCAACGTGCGTTATCATTCCGTATTTCAAAACCCTTGAAGTCGTCGGGACTATGGGCCCGAATGGGGATCCCAACTGAGTCACTGAATTGCAGTTTTCACAGCCAACTGATCATTCAACAAGTGAATGATTTTTTTTAGGTATCACATTTCACATGTGGCGACAAATTGTTAATTATTCACCGATGATAATGATTGGTTTATAAATAAAAGAAAACACTTGAGTTTGAGTGTTCATTTCGTTATTAACTCATTTCTATAACTGCAATAATAATAACAAAACTATGAGTCAAGATTTTATTGCATTCAGTTTCTGTTCACATTTCCATTTTTATTAAGAAGTCAGTTCCACGGTGCCTGCGGAAATATCAAAGATACTCGAAGATATTCCAGCGCGTGAAAAGCACTTCATCAGGGCCAGAGCTCCTCTCGACACCTTTGCTGCTCCACCTCGCACCGCTCCTTCATGTCAACCCACCAGCTCCAGCCTGCCTCCTTGTCTTATTGTGCAATTTTTTTAATGGCAAAACCCCCCCTTCTTGCGGATTGAGAGCTTGGCGCCGAGGGGTGGCAATGGGCGTAAGGGTGGCCTAAATGGAAAGACGGGCTAAAAGTCATTAGGGCTAAGAGGAGAAAAGGCGACCAGCCAAGCCACAAAGCCGAAGGCGTTTTAATGAAGCACACTTGACAGTCATAATTCATTTGCAGCAAATCAACTCAGGACTGGCAGACAGACAAGCCCCATCCTTTTCTGGGTCCTTGTCGTACAGCGGTTAGGAGTGCAAGGAAGTCCATTAATGGGAATCCATTACCGAACGAGGAAAAAAAATTTCCTAAGGGCTAGAAAGGACTACACTTGATAGGACTTCATAAAATAATGTATTTTGAAAAGCAATAATAATTTTAACACTGTCTGGGGGATTAATACCTATCATAAAGTCTGGCAAACAATTAAAATTTTGTTTTCCTTCTGCTTCAAGCTTCTTTCCACCATGGGCAAAGATCAGGAGTTCCTGGAGGCGGCGCGCAATGGCAACATCTCGCACATCGAGAAAGTGCTCACCCAAAAGGCCAAGAGGGCTGGGCCTCTGGCCAGCTTGCGACGCGGCACTGGCGTGAATGTCCAGGACAGTGGCGGCTACTCGGCCTTGCACCATGCCTGCCTCAATGGACACGAGGAGATTGTGCGACTACTACTGGCCCATGAGGCCTCACCGAATCTGCCAGATTCCCGGGGATCGTCGCCACTCCACCTGGCCGCCTGGGCGGGTGAGACGGAGATTGTGAGGTTGCTTCTCACACATCCTTATCGACCGGCTAGTGCAAACCTGCAAACCATTGAGCAGGAGACGCCACTGCATTGTGCCGCTCAGCATGGACACACGGGGGCGTTGGCTCTGCTCCTAAACCATGATGCGGACCCCAATATGCGTAATTCCAAGGGCGAAACACCGCTGGACTTGGCCGCCCAGTATGGACGATTGCAGGCGGTACAAATGCTAATCCGCGCCCATCCTGAGCTTATAGCTCACCTGGGCTCAGAGGTGGTGGAACGGGGAACACCGTCACCTTCGTCACCGGCCTCGCCCTGCAGAACCATTTTTCCACACACCTGTCTGCACCTGGCCAGTCGTAATGGCCACAAGAGCGTCGTCGAGGTACTATTATCCGCCGGGGTCAGTGTCAATCTCCTGACTCCCTCGGGCACAGCTCTGCACGAAGCAGCACTCTGTGGCAAGGAGAACGTGGTGAGGACCCTTTTGAAGGCTGGAATCGACCTGGCGGCCACTGACAACGAGGGGCGTACCGCTCTGGACATTCTGCGTGAATTTCCACCGCATGTCACCAAACATATTGTGGCTGTGATCAACAGTGCGTATGCGTAATCTATGATTAATTTAAACTATTTTCAATTATGATTCAATCTGTTTTATTACACATTTCCTTTTTTTCTATTTCTGTTAAGCAACCGCAATTTATTAATCTTACTCGTGCGGAGTGCAAGTTTAATTGTATATATTAACATAAAATAGTTTACCAGATTTTAACATATTTAACACCTCTTCATTAATCTAAAAATTGTAATTATTTATCCATTTAATTTCCCCGCAGACTTTCGTAATCAAATGGACACCGATGAGGGCGACGAGGTGATCTATAGGCAGCACTCTGGCCCGCCAAATTCGGCACGTGGCCAGAACAAACACCACTCGCAGCAGCAACAGAGCCACAGCAACCACTATCACTTCAACTCCAACAACCACTTGCTGAACCACTCGCACTCCATGCAGCAATCCGGATATAGCAAACAGCGCCTGAGTGCCGGAAATGGAGGTCACTATAATGGAGGAAAGTCCCTGGATAGTGCTCTGCAGCCGGAGGATCGCTTTTACCAGGACCTTAATGCACACTCACCGCTGCACAGTCAAAAGTATGTATTGAAAGTATTAATATTTAAACTATTTTTTTCTTAAATTCTTTGTCTAATTTTTCTTCCTCTTCTTTTAGTGACATGGGTGGTGGCTATAGTGTAAGTCCCTCATCCTCGCTTAGCAGTTTTGAGCCAGCCTCGGTATCGCCTCGTTCCCGCTGCTCTACCGGCGGCATTGGGCAGCCCATGCAGATGAGTACCTTTGCCCCGGCCGGACCGCCCAAGAAACCGCCACGGCGCAATCTCTCCGTTTCCCCCACACATGCTGGTCCCGGTGGGCAGCAGTTCAGCTACAGCTCCCCCTCCAGCCAAAGCCAAAGTCAGAGTCATGGTCATGGTCATGGTCAGGGTCAAGGTCAGGGCCAGCAGCAGCTTCGACGCCAGCCGCCCAGCGATAGTCCGTACTCGCACCAGAGCCACGGTAGCGTGGGGGGCATGAGCTTCGACGAGACCCAGCTGCGAGAGCGACAGAGAAGCGATCGCTTGTATGCCAGCGCCAGGCAGAGCACTCGTTCCGCCATAGCCGGCGGAATGAGTCTCAGTTCGAGCAGTAAGAACTAGATATTTTTTTATAATTAAAACTTTTCTAAGAGATGTTTCCTTAGATGACATGCTGGATCGGCAGTGCAGTAGCTCGGAGCTGAACAGCGAGACGAGTGTGCCCAATTCCAGCGGAGAATCACCGGCTCCGGCCACCAACTCCATGAAACGACCAATTCCCGCTCCTCGCAGTGCAACAACCAAGCTGTCCAAGGAGCTCTTGAAGTCAGCGGAAAACGCCACCCTCAAGTCGTACAATCCTAATCGCAAACTCAAGCGAAATCGAAACAGCAGGTGAGCAACGTTTTTAAAATAAAATAGGATCGAAATCAATAGTCGCCATATAAAAATATTCGCTATAAAAACGTAGCTTGCTGCCTTAAGACCGAAATTGCTTCTTACCTAACAGTTCGGTAGTGGCTATAAAAATATTTATTATGTTCCATAAAATGTGGTGTACTTTAAATTGGTAAATACAAAAAAGTAATAACGAAAATAAAACCAGCTGGATGACCCGAAACACCATGTAGATTTAATTACGCACGTTGCTTAACTGCGGTAAGCAGCTATAACTTGGTTTATATTTATGGAAAATTGCATCAAAAACTTTATATAATCTTGGTGTATAAATATCAAAGACTAATCGATATGCCTTAAGCTTTTCATTAAGAAATAAATTGGAAACCGCAAAGCACAAAAAGTACTTTAAACCAGAAACAGAGGTCATTTTCAAAGTACCCAAAATTGCAATTGGTGTCAAAAATGTAATTGGCTTTTACACTAGGTCTAGGTATTCACTTTATTTAAACTGAATATTGGCCTTGAAAATTAATGTACTTTTATTTTTAATCGTATATTTTTAGCGGTGCAAACGCGGCCAGCAAATCTAACGGCGGCGAGGAGAACTGCGAGCCCAAGCAGCAGATTCCCAGCAGTCCCACTCATTACAAGCAACCACCGACGCCCGACCATCCGCCTCCCAGCTCTAGCCAGGCGGAGCGGACTATCCATGAACGGATCAGGCCTTTAAGCCAAGAGTATAAGCGGCGATCTGCCTTGCTGCAGCTGCAGGCAGCCCAGCAGCTAATGATTGAGACGGGGTCATCGCCATCGAAGTTACTACCTACGCTGAGTACGCCCGGATACGACTACGATGACACCGTGACGGTAGTGCCCCGCTGCCCAGCTCCCTCCTCCGGTTCCCTGAGCTCCAGCATCTCGTGCTCGGATCACAGTCTCTCCCATTCCACCGACTACGTGGAGGAGTTCGTGAGCGACGTGCCCTTTGCAGGTCTGCTTAAGGGAGCCTCCCAGCTCAAAGAGCAGTGCGAGGTGCAGGTGAAAATAGAGGAGGAGGTTAATCCGCAACAGCAGCAGCAGCAGAGTGTTTCCCGGGTGCGTCCGCCCATTCCTAACAAGCCCACTGTGCCGGAGAGAAAGTTCGTCAAGCCGCCAACCACGCCGACCAATCAACAACAGCTGCAGCCCGTGGAGGCCAATGGCAATGCTGCCACCGAGACAGCCATTAAACCTCCAAGATCCCCTTCAAAATCTCCCACAAAATCCTCGTTAAAATCGCCAGCTAAGTCTCCGGCAAAGTCCCCTGGAAGCGGTCACTCGGCAGCCCGGAATTCCATAAATCTTCTGAGTCCCTTTAATGCGGAGGAGGCTCGCAAAAAGATCTCTGAGATTATCGAGAACTTTGGCAGCGGAATCCTCAACACTAGCATCACACCCACCCACGACATCGAGCTGGACTTTGAGGACATGGAGGTGCCTAACGAGCGAAGGGAGCTGGCCACGCGCCTCCGTGCTGCAGGATTGCTTCACCTGGAGAGGATGCTCTTCGAGAACGGCTACGATAACTACAAATTTGTGGTAGGTTTTGGAATGAATTTATTGGGCTCCCAAGAAGCTAACTTAAGAGTCCTTTTCATTTAGCACAATGTCTTTGAAGAGCCGGATATTCCCCTGCTCCACATTCCCGAGCAAGATGCGCCCAAGCTGTTGCGCTTTGTTCAGAGCCTGCCGCCGGCAGAGTTCCTGCCTCAGGTGCCGCCCAAGACGCAGCAGGAGAACAAGCAGCTGGGAGTCACCTCCTTGCAGCAGTGGCTTCACAGCATTGCCCTTCCCGAGTACCTAGAATTCTTCAAGTAAGTTTTATAAAATTATAAATAAAATACTTTGTTATTTATTTTATACTTTATGTTTGCAGCAAACATCTGTACAATACCATTGAGAGTGTGTGCGGGGTGTGGGATGTGGAGCTGCAGACGGTGCTAGAGATCAACAAGCTGGGCCATCGCAGACGCATCCTGCAGTCGCTGGCCTACATCCGCCAGATGCGCGACAGCGACTCCAAGTCGCTGAAGACGCCGCTGGGCGAGAACAATGAAACCAATCAGCTGACAACGAACGGCAATGGAACGGTTAAGGAGGCAGTGGCTGCCCGAAATCCCGCAAATCCCGTTCAGCACCGCAACTCCATTACGGGCTATCGCAAGAGCAGGTGAAATATATAAAAGATTTATAATATTTCAAATATTTAATAATGGAGTTTTTAAGACCCGCACCGCCACCACCTGCTCCGCCGGCGAGAAAGACAGCTGCTCTTCAAATACGAGCTCCCTCGGAGCTACTGCTGGGCCTTCCGGCCAATCTAAGGACCACCGAATGGCGCCACTCGGCGCAGACTTTGCTCAATGAGCACATCAATTACGAGGTTCAGGTGAGAGGATTTGTCATTGCTTATAATTATTTCTAAAGAATTTATACTTATTTCTATTATATTTTCTTTTTCTGCCCACAACAGTACCTCGGCTCAACGGTTGTGAAAGAACTACGTGGCACAGAGTCCACCAAGAAGTCCATACAAAAGCTGAAATCCTCAGCGGAAAGTGAGGCTAAATCGGGCTCACCACTTTCGCTGTCCATTTGCCATCGCGGGGTGGAGTTTATTGATGTGAACAGTAAGGTAGGTGACCAAGGCTATAGACTTTGGAATCTTATCTAATAGATTTTCTAAACCTTACAGCGCACCATCTGCGAGCATGAGATACAGAACATCAATTGCGCTTGCCAGGATTCTGAGGATCTGCGGCACTTTGCCTACATCACCAAGGAACAGGATCTGCACTACTGTCACGTCTTTCTGGTCCAAAGCACAGTGAGTAGTATGCCCAGGATGCGGCCAGGCAATATGGTAATGAAATCTTTACTTATTCCGCAGAATCTGGCCAGCGAGATTATCCTGACTCTTGGCCAAGCCTTCGAGGTGGCCTATCAGCTGGCGCTGCGAGACGGGATCTCCAATACGCCAGCCCTGCTCCTGGATAATGGAATGCTGCAGGGCGAGTACTGTGGAGGGAAATAGAGTGAGGACCTGGCCGCGGTTCAGGCCCCAGGAGAGCAACCACCACCGGCGACAGCACCGCCGGCGCCACTCAGGCCAGGTCACAGTCTCAGTCACAATCTCGGTCGCAGTCACAGTCGGAGTCGCAGCCTCTGCGCCAAACTATTATGCCTCAGCAACTACGGGGCTATGTTCAAGTTGTAGTTAGACGAAGGACTTTTTCTAGGGCAACTAGTAGTTTGTAGGCCTCGCGCATTTGACTTTTATACGAAGGGAATGGGTTTTTGTATTTATTTAACTATTTGAATGGCCAAAGATCAACTACAAACGAAACGAACAAAAAGACTCACACAATCAACAAAAGGCACAATTTTTTCCAATTAAGAGAAATGCACCAACAACCAATGAAGGCTTTTTTAGAGCTTCGATACTTCCAGAAATAACCGAAAGCTATCCTTTCAAATCGAGTTTATTATTAGATCGATCATTTTGCGAGGAAGAATTATCATTAGACCATTTTGCAGGGCAGCGATTGCCTCTCAAACTCAAAAACATATTAAAATATTGCATTTACGTGGGGCGGGTAAAAACAATAATTAATGAAAATGTTTTAGCAAATTTTTAACTCATAGACAAGGGAGAGAAAAATCACGTTTGGCAAAGGAGCGAAAAAATTAAAAAATATTGGCTTATTATACAATTTTATTGATGTTGAACGCTGCATGTTTCATATAGGGCAAGGATTGAATTGATATAAAAGCAATGCTAAATCATATCCCGCATTCGTACAGATCTATAACCTATTGGCTAATCACATTTACTACATATTATATACATATATACATACGACTAACTCCAATATTGATATGTATGCGTGTTGTTATATAATTTTTAATTGACTATTTAAGCGAATCGAATCAAATCAAAGGACAGACAACGCATCAAGTTATAAGCAAGTTGTTGCTTACAAAATCGTAAAATCAATTGATTACATCGAGCTGATGAGTCGGCTGCATTTTATATATGCTTTTGGGTAATATTTTACGAATTTTTAAGAGAACTTTTAACTAGTCCCTTAGTTGTTATCAAAAATCACTTGTGTATTTGCATTTATTCGATGGTAAATGTTTTTTATTTTATTTAAGGCCAGGCCTTGTTGTTGTTAAAGCCATTCTTTTGACTTGGTTTACCTAATACCACATATTTTACTCTCAATTAAGACCCCTCTCTATCGATGTATGCAAACGCTTTAAATGTTAGCCTGCTTGTGGTACAACGGATTCCATTAAGTACCTACCTACTCAATACAAAATCGAAGATAAATACCAAATAAACTCATCTTAATCCAATACGATTCTCTGGGCAGCAGTTTGTTATGCCATAGACACGCACACGGTAAATAAATCAATTTTATTAAGCTATGTATACAACAAAGTCGTACTCAACCAGCCTAGCCCATAACTAATGAAATTTAACAAAACCAATATATATACAACAAATTGATAAACTCCAAATTTTTAAGTGTTTAGGATCCGAAGAATGAAAATTATAATTGCAGTGGAATGGAAAACCGAAACAGTGACAGAAAATACTAAATAAATACATAATTAACTGAAGCTACAAGTTGTTTAACTTTGAAGAAGGGGTCAGGCCTCCTTTTAAACGCCTCGTGGATGTCAATTAAGGCCGACTTTCCCACAGGCCAAATCCGGGGATCTCGGGATCCGGAGATCTTGACCAGAGTGTGAGAGAGATGGCCGCGATCAGTTACACAAAGGCAAACGCGTAAATGCGAATTTAATGTGAGCCGGTTTGCGGTGCTGCGCGGCGCGGCGCGTTGTCTTGTTGGTTTTTTATACGGCTAAATGCGTTAACCATTTGATCATGCGAATATTAATTGGCATTGGCGAACGCCGAAGCGCAGCTCGGCCTAATGTTGCTGGCCACAAAAAGCGCATGCGTCAAATGCTGCCAGACATCCGATAGGCCAAGACTCCAATGCAACCAGCCAGAATGACGACGTCTTGAGCTGCTTCAACGTGAGTTGCGTCTTGCATCGGACATCGTAGAGATGAATCTGGCTGAAGCCTGGTCAGGCGTGTCACGGAAGACACTGGCTACAACCGCCGAGAATATATCTTCTATCTTTTTTTATCAAAAATATAAAATATTTTAAAACATCAAAAGTTTAAATATTGAAAATGGACTTTAAAATATAGTCTTAATAAAACAAATGTTTTGAAAATGTCGTAAGAATTAATCTATATTGAATATAATATATTTCTAATATATTATATAATAAGCACAACATTGACAATTCGATCGACTAAAGATCGTCCTTTATATCGACATTTATGTGAAATATAGATACAGTATTGATATTTATTTACTTTCCAGCATCCCTACCCTTGACACCCGAAAAAAGAAGCTGTCTCGCTACCCCTTTCTTTCAGAAATAATTCTTTTAAATTTATAATTTAATATATTAAAATTTATTAAAATTATAAATTGAAATTTAAAATTTGTTAGTATTGTAAGAGTTGTGTCTAGATACTCGTATCACGCATTCATCTCCGAGCGGCAGCATTTGATGCTTCGCCTTGCGCTTAACGGTTTAAATTATTGTCTTGCCGTCTCACTCGCGTGCAATTTGTGGCGCGCAGCTTATCACAATTTCATTATTATTATTATTATTACTATAGCTATCGCAATTCGTACATATAGTCACCATCAGGACCCCAGCTTCCCTCCTCGCTGGCCCCACTAGTCACTGGCCATTTCTCCGTCTGTGCGTTTATTTGTAATTGAAATTGCGTGACTTTATTCTTTGATTTCGCCATTCGGCTATTTGCTATTCGCTATTCACCATTCGACATTGGCATTGGCCATTGCGATTGCTATTCTGGTAATGTGCTTTTTGCGTACCATCGTCGAGTCAACCTGTAAACTTGCACATTTTGGCCCCTCATCGGTGATTTATGCCTCTAACGGCGCACAACCAAACCGAGCAACAATAAATACAAAGAAAATAAATATAAAAAAAAAATGAGAGAGAACAACGCAAATCTGACCAACAAACTTTTCAGGCGAGCTTTCATTTCGCTGCTACCAATTCTGTTGGCCTGGCCGAAATGCCAGCAAGCAACGAATATTTGCCCAGCCCTTGACAATCGCAAATTGCCAAGTTCCGCCCCTGGGGGAGTGTGCGTTTTCTAGCGGATGTGCGACTGTGCGAGTGTGGGAGTGTGTGCTCCCCAGTAATTGACACAAAGCTGGAGAAAAGCTCTTTACTCCACTGCTTGGCTCGGGGCTTTTCCCGTCTCTGAGCGCCTGCTACGAGTTGTACCAAAAAAACCGCCAGACGCCAACAAAACGCGTGCTCTAAAAAATGGTCAAAACGCGAGCGTTTCAAGTGTGAATAAAGCTTTGCAAAATCGCTGGCATTTAATTTAGCTTGACTAGGAAAGTTATTAAAAATAGTTTCAATCCATCAGCTATGTACAAGCCATTTCACAATCTTTCTTAGTAGGAAAGCGGTTTGAATTGCCGCCACACGATGAGTAGGTAAACATGACACATTTGCGGTAGTGAATTGAATATGCCCACTGTAAATGATATCCCTTACAGGTCCCATAATCCGTCAATTGGTAGCAATCAGCTGCAAGAAATAATTTTAATATTGATTATCCCAACCACTGAAGGTCCTTACGATTTCTATAGACAATAGCAGACGACTGTCCCATCATTTGAGCCAGCAAAAGGACAAGAAACACGTAGTACCCGTTCATTCTTTACTTTTTCAACGCGAAATTTAAACTAACTTTTAGTAAACCAATCCCCTCCGTATTTATACCATTTTTACTCCCTTTGTTTTTCTCTATTAAACAAGTGTTTTGCTTACCGAAAGTTATTAAAAATACTAATTAAATATATATTTTTTAGTAGTGAGTTTTTGCAAAAAGTATTTATTGTATTAGGTATTTGAAAATAGCATGTTAGCACGGCTAGCCAGTTTTATTCAAGATACCAATAGGAGCGCGGAGGAGCAGTAGCGATCGTTAGTGCATAGCAATTCCAGACACACTCAAATTTGTTGCAAAAACGGTTGCCATTGCCGCCACAACCCGAGTAATCAAACTCAAAGCACTTCTTTTCGGACGGCTGGAAGAACCACTTCTTGTAGTGTCCTTTGCAATCTCCGTACTCGACTGGCCGGTAACAGCGCACTAAAACAAGGATCTTGTCAGAGACCAATCGTCAACTTCAGGTTAATAACATACTGTCAAGGGCTGTCGCCAAAGCGAGCACAAAGCTCATACAAATGAGAACTAGTTTCATTTCAAACTTGGAAAGCCTACTAAAACTGAGAATACTTTAAATGAATATTTATACCACTCACTAAAATAATTCAAATGTGTTCTTGGCCATAGAACTCATAAACATGCAAAAATATTTCTTACTATTTGTAAAGCGCCATATACTTGTAATAAGCTGTTAAAAATTCAAGCTATATAAGTAAGTATTACATCAACTTGAGTATTTTGCATTTATTCCCCAAAGAAAATATTTTTATTGGACAAAATAAAAAGGAAATGATTGGTAATTTATTAATTTTTATTTAATTAAAATATGAGATATTGGAAACAAGTATTTTATTTATGTTAGCAAGTTGTAATAAGTTTTGCCAAAACCGAATACAATTAAACTTGTACATCTCACAACTCTACCAATACCAGTCCGAAAGAAGCGTCGTCGATTTTGTCGATGTCGAAACCGTCGTTGTCGTGCCTTTTCTTCCATAGCAACTGCTTTGACATTCAGACTGCGAGTAAAAACTGTTGTCATTGCCGCCACAACCCGAGTAATCAAACCGAAAGCACTTATTTTCGAACTGCGAGTAGGCCCACATCGGATGATATTCGTCGCAATCTCCGTAGGACGCTATCCGGTAACAGCGCCCTGCAAGGATCGTTTCAGTGACCAATTTAAGACCAACTTCAGGTTAGTAACATACCCGAACGACTTTTCGCCGAAGCGAGCACAAAGCTCATACAAAGGAGAAAGACTAGTTTCATTTCTAACTTCGAAAGTCAACTGACACTGAGAATCTGTTCTATGGATATTTATACCACTCGCCACTCAAATAATGGAAATGTGTTTCTGTCCATAAAGATATGTGAGGCGAGCCAAAGAAAGTAATTACAAATTCACTTAAACTAACAAAAACGTTCTGCGATAGCCACCATTTACTTATAATTGTTGATAATTGAAGCTATATAAATCGGTATTATATCAACTTTAAGTATTTCCCACTTAATCCCTAAGGGTTTTCACTTAATTAAAAAATAATACTTTAATTGAAACTTAATTAGTGTTAAATTATTAAAATACATATTTTGTCCTAAAATAATCGGAGGAATAAAAGAGATATATAGATGATAAAATATGAAATGTATTTGAAATTAAGAGCATAGTTTAAAAATATTTACATAAGTGACCTAAAATTATAATGCCGGCTATATCCTCATTCTATTCTATATCCCTTCAAATGAATAACATACCAAGGTGCAATACTTTTACCTCTACCTTAGGAAACCAACTGCCATGAAGTAAGTCAGTTGTATTTATTCTTATGCCTTATACCACTTGTCAATCAAAGAATGGAAATGTGTTTCTGTTCTTATCAAAAGTTTGTGACTCAAGACTCATTGCAGATAACGAAAACAGCTAGTAATATTTTCAAATAGCCTTTCACTTATGGAGTGGCAATAAAACGCCTTTAATACAGTATTCGGCTGATATATTCCAATTCTTTCAATTTTTTGTAATATCTATAGATCTAGATCTATATTATAAGGATTTATACAGGTGTCGATGCACAATTCCTCGTCGTGAAAGCGGTTGTGATTGCCACCACAACCCGAGTAGATATGGACGATGCATGCGTTTTCGGGTTCCGAATAGGCCCACATAGTGTAATTTCCTTTGCAATCGCCATAGGTGGGCGTCAGAGAACAGAAGTCTGCAAGAATCGGGTCACATAGAGATCACCATCTTCAGGTTAATAACTTACATGGCTCAGTTGTCACCGAAACAAGCACAACGCTCAGGAAAATTATTAGTACTTTCATCTCAAAATTGAAAAGCCAACTGAAGTAGAGTAAAACAGTTGATTGTCTATTTATACCCTAACCACATTTCAAAATAATGAAAATGTGTTTTGGTTTACTATACCTATATGTATATTAAGAATATAATTTGCCGCTTTATTTCCCTAGAAAATAAAATCATTTTGAGCTTGTCAATGGGCAAAAAAAAATATAACAATAAATATTTTTGACTTTATGCCAAAACTAATACCAGTTTATAGATTATAAATCGCATTTTTATTAAAATTGAAGTGAACATTAAGCAGTCCCTGAGAGATTCATTTATTGCGCCGGGTTAGCTGTGTTTGGGAGAACTGCCTTTATGTTAAAGCGTCTGAGTTTTAAGTTTTCAGCCTTCCAGTCGAATCTATCGCAGAAGTCTAGGCAGGCTTCCCTAGTGTAGAAGCGGTTCCGATTGCCGCCGCAGTTGGAGAAGGTGAATCTCTGGCACTTGCCATACTGGTTATTGAAGTACCACAGGCTACGGCGTCCCTTGCACTTGCCGTATTCTGGCTTTAAAGTGCAGATTTCTGGAAGAAAATGGTTTACGCTGATCGAAATAGAAATCATTTGGAATTAAAAACAATCAAACCTTTGCGAATTTTTGTTTGCTCGTTCAGATACTGCTCGTGCAGCGATTCCATATCCTCAAAGCAGGAAACGGATACCAGGAAGAGGACAATTAAAACAGCTAAACGCAGGCAAAACATATTTTAAATTCTCTTCAACTCTCTGTAGCTGACTGACCAAGAACCCAAGCACTGTGCTTTATATTCATCCCAAAGCCAAGCAGGCATAATAAAAACATATGAGGTTCTGTTTCTATGAGAATTATCTTTTCCACCAACTGTGTGAAATGTGTGATTAGCTGTGGAAAGCGAAAAACGGGCCCGATTGCTCAATGAGTGTGTAATCGGGGGACAAAAATTATGCGACCGGTTGGCGAGCATGCGAATTCAATTAAATTTCCTAATAAATTACAAGTGCAGAAAGATATGCTCGTACGGCGACGAAAAATGAGTAAAATAATCGCACGCGTTTCCACGACGCTTCAGTTCAAATGCATAAAGTAAAAAAAAATAAAAAATTAAAACTAGCCAAGTTGACTTGTCCGGGCCCGGAGTTTAAACCGGTACTTAGCACCCCGATACGAGATTACGCAAGTGAACACCGAAACATCACCTTACCTCACCTGAGATCGCCCGAGATCGCCTGAGATCGCTTTGAGATCACATCACACATACGCCGCGTGGTGCGTTGCCGTAACGAACATGAAAATGAAAATGAAAATGAAAACATCGGAAAAACGCTCGGCACAACTGAAATTCTAGATCAAGGCCACGCCCGGCTAGGCCCATAAATATAAATTCACATCGATATCAATGCTGACTGAGCACACGCAAAATGCGTAAACTAGTTTTCTGGCTCCCGGCGAATAGAGGATTTTGAGGGGGGTGCCCGATTCCAGGCAATGCCAGGCAACACGATAAATTGTCAGGCGACTGCATTTTGTCACATTCGGCTATTTTGCATTTGTAAATTACAAGACAAAACACTTAGCAGTCACCCAAGGAGATAGGAGCGGGCGTTACCGGGACCGGCAGAGCCCAATTACACACGAAAATGTAGTTGACTTTTTTCCTTGTTTAGTGACCAATAAATGCAGTTCAATTTTGTTTAATTATTTTATGGCAGAAACTGGCTAAGTTCGACATAAAAATTCATAAATGTATCTTTATAAAATAATAATTCAGACTTCCTTGGAAGTTTGTTTGTGGGAAAAAGCTATAAATTCCATAAGAAACTTGCTGAGGTGTTGGTTAATATCAGATATTCAAGAACGTTGAAAATCTAAGCAAACTATTTTTATTGGCAAAGTTATAATAAAAGTAAATACAGAAATTATACATTTTCTGTTGAAAATGCCAAATAAATCAGATATTATTTTCAATGCCAGCTAATAGCTTGTCCCTAGGGTTCTGATTTGAAAGCAAATCGACCATTAAGTTATGGCACAGCATTAACTAAGTGAGCAGCCGCAGTGGCCTTCGCTTTGGCCGGCCTTCTATAAACAAATAATATAAATTATTAATAAATACAGTTAAGTTTAAAGTTCGGCTTGCGGCCATGACAATTTGGCCGGGAAACCAGGGTAAACCTTTAACCGAATTGATTGCACATAATTCGAATTATTTAAATGTGGCATTTGACTCTTTTTTTCGCCACTCTTGGCCGACACTTGGCAATTATGGTCATTTGAGTGACCCTTGGGGCTGCCAAGGCCAGGAAGTTGAAGCCCGAGATGATGGCTTATCGGCCAAGCAAAATCTCTCGCCACTTTATGATTGATGACAGTTGACTTGCCCAGTCTTTTTTTTTTTTTTTAATTTTGTGGGTCGCACACGCAAATGAACCACATGGAAAATTGTGCAATTATTGCTAATAAAAATGTTTATGAACGTTACCTGTTACCCGATGCCAGCGATGGCAGCGACGATTCCCCATCCTCGTACGTCTAGTGATATGAATCACCATAAATCTAAGAGCGGTATAAATATTTATCGCAATTTTATAATCATCCCCAGCTAGGCCAGGCCGAGACTGGCCGAAAAAAGCTGCCTTTGCGTGAACTGGCGACCAGCCTCCGCGTGAGAATTGCACTCGCATCGAAATAGTAAAATAAGTCTGGCATATGAGTGTTTCAACGAGGGAATACCCTTTGATAAATAGGAAAATTTTTTAAGGGGCTAAAAATCAGGGTTCTGCAGAAAAATGTATAACACAAATTATCTCTCTTTTTAAAATATTTAGAACTAAAGTTACATATGATTTAAGCTTTAAAGTTTCCTAAGAAATATTCTAAAAATAAGAGAGTATTCGACATATCTGACCATAGGCCAAGTTCCATCGACATTTTATGACAGGCCAAGTTTTACCACGGCGATTGCAATGGCTGAGATAGAGAAGAGCCAGAGCCAGAGTCAGCTCGGGAGAGATGCAAAAAATATCCGGCCGTGCGGGAATTTGGGTTAATTAGCAGGAAGCAGGAGGAGGCCCCACCAGACCCCAATTGCTTCAATAAAGCGGGCAGCGGCATAACGCATCGGAATGCCCAAAAACTTGACCTGAAAAGGCAGCGGCAGCAGAGGTCTGGGCATTGGCATTGGTTATTGGACATTGGATATTGGCGGACATGTCCAGGACGCCCTGGTCGGCTCTCGGCTCCGCTCGACGTCATGGTTAATTGGGCATTCAAATGTCAAGTTCAATTTTGGGCCACATTAGTGTTACCTATAAAAGGGCCGTTGGCTCTGCGCTCTGCATAAAATGAGATTTATTGTTGCATTTTTCCATCTGCTGCTGCAGTTCCTCCGGTAGGTAGGTAGCTGCTGGTGGCAATGGTCCAGTGATCTGGGCCTGGCCCAAAACAATCGCCCTGGCCTCGGCCAGCAGTTGTGGCTGGGGTGCCTTTTATCGTTTTGCCTTTGAATAATTTTCAGTTGGGGTCTCTCGTATAAATTGGAATATTGTTAGAAAAATGCAAGTAAAATTTGCAAATTGCATTTACATTTTATGTGTGCGCGAGAGTACATTGATTTGATTTAGTTTTATTTTTACAGCCTTTGGCTTAAGTGACACGTTGACATGCCACTTCCGCTTCGGCTAATCGGGCTCAAGTAGGACGGCTTTTTTATCAACACAAAATGAACGAAATAAAAAATGTAAAAAGCTTGCAATTAATTTCAGTTAAATTGCTTGTCTCTTAGCTATTCTAAGTGCAGTTAACTGGACCACCGAAAAAAAATAAATAAAATCAAATAAAGTGGAGAAAAAAATAAACGAAATCTGAAATCTGCGCAGCAGTGGCTGGCTGAGCTTTAAATCATAAAAATTATTTCGGTTGGAGCTGGGGTTGGGGTTGGGGCATAAATCAAACGATAAGTAAATTAAAAGCCATAAATTTGCAATTAAATTTTAATTTGTGCAAATTGATAGCCATCAACGTGCCGAAACTGCCAATAAAAAAATTATGCCAAATAAATCAAGAGCTTAGCGAAAAACTTTGATCCAGAATCTGGCGTGGAAATGCCTAAAAGTCAGCTGGAGACAAATTATGGCGTGCACCTTAAGTCCGAGTGCCGGCAATTTCCCAGGCATATATCTATCTCTCCTCCAGCCTTTTGCAATTATGAATCTGCCAGCGTTATCTGGGTAACAGATTCGTCTTGGCCGGGCCAACAATCAAATTGCATTAGCAGGGGATCCCAAGCCCAGTCCCAGTCCCAGTCCCAGTCCAAGCCATATAAAATGCCCCTGGCTACAACCTACGCATTGTGGCCAATAAACAAAAGTGTGAAGGTCTTCGGTCTCCACTCTCCCGGGGGAAAAAGGTGCAACACGAACTGCGTTGACCCTGAGGATCCGAGCATCTGATGTTGCCTGTCGTTGTGCCTGGTCACTGAACATTATTGGATGTGATTAATTATGCTGACATTAATTCGGCTAATAGAAATATATCTCGTTGCGTTGAAAATGATGTTGACGTGATTGTAATTGAAGTTGTTAGTGGTGTTGTTCCTGGTCCTGGTAGTAATGTTGCTGATCCTGCTGCGGCGTTGCTGCGTTGTTGTTGTGCCCGCCGAATGGCTGTTTGCCTTTAACCCGGCTGGAAAATTGCCTTCACCGCTGCGTGCTGTGCAGTTTATTGCAAATTTGTTTGTATTTATGATAATTGATGGGAAGAAATGGTGAAAAGCGCTTATGAAAATCCATTTTGGCAGCGAGCATTAATCAAAACGATAATTGGCGACTGTTGTTCCGCCGTTGTTTGCTTTCACGCCAGCCTCGCATCGCATCGGATAATGATAAAGCCGATTTAACTTTGGAATCAAGAAAGAGCAATTTGGGAAAGTTCTGGTCTGGGGGTCCGTCGGTCTGGCGGTCTGGCGGTCTGGGGGCTGTGGCAGCAATTAAGCAGCAATGTCCCGGCCATATAATTAACTCGACTCTCAAGCCTGAGTTATTTGCCACTCAGCGTCAACGTATTTAAATCAATTACAAACAGCAATTTGCCGCCAGCATTGCTTCTATTCCCCTCCAATCAAGGCATGCGTTTGTATTACAGATGGGATGACAACCTGCAGCAGCAACTGCAGCAACAATTGCCGCAGCAACATCGGTAACAGCAACAGGTCCCGCGTGGTCGTGTTAAGTACGCGTGAATTAATGTGTTGCCAGAGTCACTACGTCTTTGCCCCGAACTGGCCCAGTCTCCGGGCCACGATTGCAGATGGCTCAGCCCCCTCTTAGCCGGGCCAAGAATTTAACAGCCAAAGCGCCGCCCGGCTAACTGGCATCAGCCGCAGAGCCTGGTAACCAGGCGTCGCGTAATTTACGTCGATTTGATGTTGCCAACATAAATTTATCGCGCGCACATTTTTCGCCAGCGATTTGTTGGCAGCGTCGCCTTCATGTTGTTGGGATGTTGTCGTTGATGGGGATGCTGTAACACGGCAAGAAAAAATAACTTAAAATGGTGGAAATAACTTGTTAATATTAAATATATTTAGGAATTTTTATTCATTTAAAAACTATATTTAATTATTGTTAATTTAAACGAATCATTATCAGACTTTATTGCCCATCATCTTGGTATGAGTATCTTTCCAATTATAAAGAATATTTATAATTATTAAAAATTTTCAAATATCCTTTGAAAATCAATGCAATTTTTTCCTGTGCACTTGTTGCTGCTGGCGTGCTTTGATTTCGCAGAGCAGCAACCAACACAAAAATGTCGCAATACAATAATGAAAAAGCAAGGAAAATCATGTTGGCATGCGGTGGTTGTGGCTGCCATTGCCGTTGCATTTTCGTAAGCAACATTTCTGCCAGATATTTTTATTGACTGAAGAGGCCGCAACAGCAGCAGCAGCAGCACTAGCAGCATTAGACTTTTGAAGAGGCGCCTGCGTGCATGAAATATGGTGCTTCGGCAGCCACATGTGTGCATTTGTAGCGATATTGCTGGTGTTGCATGTTTGTTGCCCCCGCCATGACATGTTCGAGGAGCAGGAAGTCGTTTTGCGTTTGCGTTTATGAGTTGCAAGTGTTGCAAGCAACTTGCTGCTGCCTCCACTAAGGATAATGTGAGCACTAATGAAGACTAACAAATTTTGTAAGTATTTTTTTTCAGGGAATCCCTTCATAAACTATGGTTGGTTTATATTTCATATATTTCTTCGACATTTTTTTTATAGTTTTTAAGCAATAATTTTCTTGAGTATTAACTGTAATTTATCGTTATAGATTTTTCTTTATCTTCCTCTATTATTAATTGTTCATCCAATTTCATTTTTTCTCTTTTTTACTACCATCGATCCTTATAGAGCATCAATAATGCTGTTTTATTGATTCCCTGGCATTTCCAAGATATGTGCAACTTGTTGCCAGTCTAAGCCGGCAAATGATGTCATTAGTACAAGGTACAGCACGCAATGGGAAATTAAGAAATTAAGTGGGAACAGTTAGCAACTCTGCAGCATGTTGCTGCTGTGCTGATGGTATTGCTGCCGCTGTACAGATATTGCTGCTGCTGCTGTCCTGAGGGCAGCACGCCAGTCTAATTGCAAGTGGATCAGGGAGCCATGCAAATTGTTTTGCCATGCAAAATTGCTGTGAACTAGCTGCCAAGGAGGAGCAGCAAAATGCAGCAAGTAGCAGATGCAGTTGCAGTTGCAGCACCAATGGCTGTTGCTGGTGGGTGATGTTTTGGGCCCAGCTCCGCCTTCCCAATTACAGGCGATATGTATTGGCAATTGACAATTGGGGTTGATCGGAGCCGAGAGCGAGTGATTTATGCACCGGACCATTTAAAGTCCGCGGCGGTTCCATAAACAAATTGTCGCCGTGCTCTCTAAATGGCCATGGCTCTCAGCCGCTGCTGCTGCTGCTGCTGTTGCTACTGCTTCTCCTACTGTGGCTTCTACTGCTGCTGCCATGAAATTGAGCTGTAATTGAATTGCAGTTGTGCTCAGGATACTGGGCTTCGTTTAGTTTCTTTTATTTTTGTTAGTTTTGGCCATCTTGCAATTTATTGCACGGCATTTCACAATTAAAACACCAGTCTGCAAGCCAGGTAGCGAGCCACGTCATTAGTTTTGGCCCCAAACAAATATGGCCATTGTGTGTGTTTGTTACGAATTCAAACATTTTAACATTTGTTTTGGCCCGCTGATAATTTGCTGACTGGCAATGCAACAATGTTGCCGCGGCCCAAAAGCCAAGCCGATCGATCCATTTGCCCAATCATTCCAGTCGGTGTTACATATTTCGTGAGAGCACACTCCAGTGCAGCAAAATATTACAGAAAACGTTGTAAAATATAACAAATATTAGGTAAGAAAACTAAATACATGTCTGTTTGACTGAAAGATACCCGATTTACAAAGCTGTGTGCATTAAATTAAAGATGCAACTTTCCAAGAATCTATCTCAAAACTAATAAACCTAACGTATACCTAATAAAACTAATCAAAAAATAAAATATTAATTAGTAATATATGTATATTTTGTTGGCCTTTCCAGTTAAAAAATTAGGTTCAAAACACGGCCGATCATCTCAAGTAAGTCCAAGTGCAAACACATTGGTAGTAAATGGTTTTCAATTTTTATCTAATAACTCCAATGTTTTTAACTCAATTGTACTTGGATTTTCAGAGTACTTTAAATGAATATAGACATGGTAGGATATCATTTACCAACTGAGATCGTCTGAAATGCTCCGATTTGTCCAAGGAAAATTACAAATTTGCCAGCACTGGAGCACACTTCCACTTGGCCGGCTGTTGATCTATAATTACCGAACTTGGAAATCGTTTTCGAACAGCAATGCAATGCCGAAAAACCCAACTGGAAACCCAAAGACCGAAGACCGAGCCCAAGTATAAATATCATTGTCAAATGCGCTTTTAATTGATGTAGACAGGCACCGAACACATTGGACAGCCGAGAGCTGGACACTCGAGTTGGCCAGGCGGCAGGCTCGACTCTGGCGATCTGACAAGCTCACATTAGCAATAAAATATCTAATTGGCGGCCCCCGATCCCCGATTCCTCCTCCTCCTGCTCCTCTATGAAAAATGAAATTTTATTTACCACCCGGGCCGGGGTAATCGAGACTTTTGTTTTAGCGGAGATTTCTGTTCAATTTTATTTGTTGCCTGTCGGTTGGTTGGTCGTGTGGCTTGTACCGCTCTATAAGGCGTGATTTATGCCTTCCAACGGCGAATTTATTTCGTTTCTAATGAGTAATTTACACAAAATTGCATTAATTTGGCGGCCAAAGCCCAGACCGGCGACAAGTCATGGCAAATTTCTGACATTTTCCTGATTTATTGGTATGCAGCACCTAGCCCAAAGCCAAAGCCAAAGCTAAAACTGATTTCCCGAGCGTCAAGCGCCTGAGATTTTTGTGTAATTGTAATTGTCCAATTTGAATTGGCTTCATTCTTTTAGGCCCGGCCAAGAAAGTGTTGCCAATTAACACAAACATAGCGGGCACTGGTGGAAAACTCGGCGTGATGCAACGATTTCCATATGCGAAAGCAGTGCAAATACTCGCCATGCATTGCCCGGGGAGATGATTTAGTGGCCAGCCATCTATGGCGCACTCGCATGTGGACTTATACGAGTCTATCGGCGGGATACACATTTTAATTAATATGTACAAGCATCACCTAATGAAGCCGCTGCTCCAGACAGGCGGCCAAGACGTGACCAACGCGGCAGCCAGGTATTTTTGGTATTTTTACAACACCCCAGCGCTGCCGCAAAGATGCACAGAAAACAATTTTAAATTAAATAAATGGTAATCTTTCATTACAATACTTTAATCCCGGGTCACGAAAAAACTTAGCGGTACACGGGAAAAATATATACAGCAACTAAAAGCTATTCTATAAGTACTTATACAATTTTTGTTAGGTTTTTAAAAGTTTTTGAGAAGTTCTATGGTTCTTCATAAACTATTAATAATCATTCAGGATGATCTTCAAAAGTGTATCCATGAAATATATTGAACTTATATCTTTAAGCTAACTATCTTGAAATTTCTTTTGGTGTAAGGAGACAGAGAAAGATATGGAAACCATTTCCATAGCGAATGCGAAATGCTGGATAAATGGTGCGAATGCGAATGCCACTGCAAGGTGGCTTACATTATATGGCGAAAACACCTAAGGCCAAGATTTATAGTTTGTGGTAAATTAAGAAATTAAAATGCTTTTATGGTCAACTGTAGAGCCAATCCGCGCAGCTTCTGTTGGCAGCTCTCAGCGGCAACTCCCCCCCTACCACTGTCACTCTGTCGAATTAATTGCCAAAATGTTTGATAAGATTATTTTTTTGAATAGGCCCGCGACCGCCCACACTAAAACCTGCAACCTGCACCCCCAACTACACCAACTTTTTTCTTAATTAAAATTTCGGTTGCATGCGCCTGCCTGGGCACAAAAATTGTGTTGCTCAAAAGTCAGAAAATTGTTGCCAGATATTAATGTGGCTTTGTAATTGGTTTTTCTCAAGTCCAAGTCACGTTAAGTCAATTAAGAGAAATGAATTTTCGTATACGGTATATGAACGAATGGATGGATGGATGGATTGCATGGATTGGCGGTAACAGTTGCATAACACAATGGAGAACTCCTCCTCCCTCCACAGGTTGAACAGTTGTTGTAAGTTGACAGCGAAACTTCTACCATAATCAATCAAGAAGCATTTATAATTAATACTGATAATATTAAAAACGATGTCATTATAACTACATTGTTTAGAAACTTCAATATCATTAGCAGAGTTTGCTTCCACGAAAGAATAAAGTTTGAATTCTGAAACAACATTAAATAAAATTATAACAATACAAAGCTCCCAAATAATACTTAAAATATTACTGAAATCAAAGTCATAACTAGTTCCAATTGTTCATAAACCCAAACAACATAAAATATATTGCATAATTGTCAGAATAAGTGTTCGCATTTCATAATCTAGAAATATGGAGAAGATCTCCGTGGCGAAACCTTGGACCACATTACCATTTAAGCTCCATTAGCAGCGCCAAATATTTGAGCACGTTGAGTTTAATTGGTTCCCTGTGCTGGCAGCAACAGGTTGAAACGAAACGAAGACGCAACCAGCGACATGGCAGCAGTGGCAACATGGCAACCACTATAGTTGAGGCAGGCACTGGACTCTCATGTTGCGCCATTGCGCACTTGTTGCCATCGAGGCAATTGCCCGACCAAATTTGGTCCGCACCGCAGTTTCCCCCTGCGAGAACAAGCTCGTTAAACGTTTTCCTATTGCAATTGCGCTATAAATTCTACCAAAAATGTAACTAATGAAGTGTTATGAAAGGTGCTCATAAATCGTTGACTTCAATTGCCCACAGTTGCAGGGTGCAAGGAGCTGGGCATCGCGGGGGTAATCAGTCCAGAAAAAAGATGAGCTGAGAACTGAAAAGCTCTCGGATGGAAGAAGAGGAGCAGCTTGGTCGTGTGAAGCTTATCTCAAGTGGAAGATTTGCTGACGATGTCACAGCATTAAGTTCAATGTCTTGGATCATTTGTTACTCATTGATTGGGGCTAGAATGATGGACTTAATGGGGCTGATAGTAAGTCCAGAAACTTTTTTGCTTGACATATGTATGTTAAAAAAAAAGTTAAAAGTCAACTTTCCTCTCTTTATAAATATATGTTTTCTGGTAGCTTAAATATTTTATTTGCATTTAATAAGTTTACAAGATAGTTGTTAGGCATATTTTGAATGTAGACATAAAACAAGCAGTGTTTTTATCAGTTTCTGTCTAATTTGACTTATTTTAAAAATGGTATCTGAATTTTATTTCTTTATAATTCATTTTATATAAGATATAATTAAATATTAAAAAAATAACACA
>JAEIIL010021433.1:0-32611 GCA_018905715.1 Drosophila lini
CAAAGAAATTGTTGTGGAAATTGGAATTCTTGTTAGTTAAATATTAATTAGAAATAATATTTAATATTATTTATATATTTTTTGACAACTTTCTTGAAAATTGATAGAAAAACACAAACAACTCTTCTCATTTCTCATGAATATATGCAATCATATAGTGGATATATCCTCACTTAGAGTGTCGGGTAAAAAAAAAAACAGGAAAAAGAAATCACTTGATGCGTTGAAATGGCGCTGCTAGGTCAGAGGAGTTGCAGGAGGGCAGTCCAGAGTTGGGTCTCGTTGCGCTCGGCGCGTTAAAATTTCGTTATTATGTTGACAGCATTTTTGCTATTTTTACTTGAAAGCTTAACCAAGCACACACAGCCCGACTCGCACACACACACACACACACACACTCGCGTGATGGGGTCCCTCGGTGTGTTATTTCGGTGCTTCCCCAAGCTTGTTTTTTGGTTGGCTGGCTGGCCGTGGCCATTCCCCTCTTCCCTCCACTCTTCTGGCCATTTCCTGATCCGTCGTCGCTTGTCAGTGATATATGTAAAATATATATACATGTGTAGTATATGTGTATGTCCCGTGGCTGGGGCAACTCTGGCTGCCACCAACTGAGCTATTTTGTGGCAATAAGCATGAAATTTAAATGAGTGCTGTCCCAGGCTCCCTCAACCGCCCACAATTTCCCGCTATCCTGCTTTTCCAACCCCCAATTCCCAGCCCTCACCCGCTCTTTCACTTAATCCCCCTTGGAGCGGTCTTCATTTGAGTACCATTGGGTTATTATTTCATCTCTCCGCATCTCGGTTCTCCTCCTTCTTTTTTTTGGTGCCCTCTGCACGCACCGCTTGCAATTAGTGAGCTCATGTGCCGGGGCAGGGCCATGGCCCCGAAATGCCACCGAACTATGTATGCCACCCGCTTGGACAGAGACAGATAGCTGGGCCATGTGATAGATTGTATTATGAACCCGCGATGCCGCAGATATTCACATGAGTGCCATGGAACTGTATGTGGCATTCAGCCATTCAATAAACGGACCAAAAGAGCAAGTCAATATATAATTTTCAATTAAACAAGTACAAGTGCCAGCAGATGCTTTACATTGAAGCATCCTTAGTCAGCATGGCTGATAGATGAAATCGATACTCCATCAGAATTTGTTGATATTTATCCATTTTAAGCTATGATTTTTAATAGTTATTGCCTTGAGGTATATTATATATATTTATAAATGACACCACAACGTCTTCTTTGCATAACAAAAACAAGAACAAGCACAAGGCCGAGGGTTCTCATAAAAAAAACGTGTTAAATTAAGACAACCCCCACAAAATAAATATCTCTTTTGTTTCTAAAATTCTTATTTGCATTTTAATACTCCATTGTTATTTCATTTATTTTTCTTATGCATTCTAGGTTTAAGCTCCAATTACCAGGCAATAGAATATTGAACATCCTAATTCCACGTTTCAACAATTGAAAATGTAATCTAATAAAGTACAGTGTTTAATTGAAGCAAAAATAATGTTCACAGGGAAAACAAAAGCGCATTTAAGCATAAACAAAAAACATTTACAAAATGTTCGGTTGTATAACATGGGGGAGCTGCTGGGTTTTTTTGTATCAATGCCCAAAGGCTGACCGAAATCCAGCTGCAACTTTCATTAGAGCCGAAGAAAGATATTTTGTGCTGCTCCGGTTTCCTTATTTTTTGTATTTCTCATTTCTGTGTGCACTGTGTGTGTGTGGTTGTGCAAGAACCTGAGGGGGAAAAGCTAAACAAAAACAGCATTCCGTTGTAGACGAGGGCTACGTGTGTATTTGTATATTTATTTTATTTATTTATTTATAACATTTAGAGCAAAACGTTAGTTAACCGCCTTCGGTTTGGAGGGGGGCGAAGGACCTGCGAATCCTGACAGCTGTGTCCGTCTATCATTCCCTCTCCCTGTGTGTGTGTGTGTGTGTGTGTGTGTGGCGAGTGCAAGCCAAATGCGCTTAGGGTTGTTGTCTTGACTACACCCCCAGCCACCCACAGGACCCCACCCCACCCACTGGACAGGGGGAATATGCGTTGAGAATGCGCTTACACAAATTTCTGGTATTATGTTGCATACTTTTTGGGGTAATTTATGATTTCCAAGCACATGCCCCGAGGGGTGGCAGGGCAAAGCCACCCCATCCGACAGCAAAAAGCAATACAAATGATGTTTAGTGACGTGCAAGTTTTTGTGTGTGCGAGCTGGAAAGGAAATGGAACCACATTCGATTGTCCAGAGAGGACGGAATGGGATAACAGGATAAGATAAATAGAAACAAAAAGTTGAGGGACCATGGCCCAAGGGTTGGAGAGGGTCTGAGCCCGAGCTCAGCGAACGGATTCCAGGGACTTTGCCCTCGGCTTCTTTGCTTTTTCCAGTAAGCCTAGATGCATTGAACTTTTAAGCCGAAGGTCCGAGAGTTCGAGTTCGAGCCCGAGCCCGAGTTCGATGTCGATGTCGATGTCGAGTCTGCGGCCAAGTAAAATCCTTTTCGGTTTCCATTTCAATCAAAGCTGAAATCGTTGAATTGCGTGGGCACCCATTTCCCTTCTCAGAGGGCCAAGGGCCAGTTCGAGGGGCTTCTCGTCATTAGCTTTGAACTTGGCACTGCAGGAGCGGCAACGCAAAGCAAAGATCAGAACAATTAATGCGACTTCTTGTGGCTTCCTCTCTAGTAGGACCTCTGCTCGTGCACACAGAAAAAAATCAGTACAAGTCAAGTGTCGCTTACATAAATTTTTAAGCTCCTAGAACACTGAAAACAAATTGTTGTTGGGTATTTTCTATATTTTTAAATAGTAATTAACACATATAAAATGTTTTTTTAAATATAAACTTCTCATTAGCTATTTCTTTATGATTTTTAAAATTTGAATTTAGAAATTCTATAATATTTGTTTCAGTTTAGGCATAGCAGATGTGGGGTTCGTGTTGGTCTTCGCTCTGTAATAGGGTCGGTCAGGGGTTGACTGGGCTGGGTTGGGCTCGGGGTTGGCTTGAGAGAAGTTCATTAAAAAATCTCATCAAAAAGCAAATGCCACTTGCTGCCGCTCGCTTGCTCGCTTCCTTTTCCCTCTGCTGCTCGCCTTGGTCTTTGCATATTTATGATGACTGACAAATCAAAAATGCAAATAAATTTCAATTTCTAACTTGCAGACGACGCACACACATACACACACTCGGGAGGAGTGGGGGCGGTACACACGCACAACATGACAGTTACAATTACTGTTGGAAAATGGGGACATCAGGCAGGAGTCGGAAAATGCCACAAATCATGTCGAGACCGAGATGGAGAGCGAGAACGAGAACGAGAGCTTTATCCCCGTCCCGGTCTTATGCATATTTATGAAAAGTGCAGTCGAGTCTTGTCAAGTCCTCGGGGATGGGTTGATGCTGCTGCATTGTTATTAAATAATCATTTTGTTGTAATAAATTTCAATTTGATTTTATGCCAACCAAGTGACAACTTAATTTGCAAAAAGTACCAGTGCCCCCCGGACCCGCCTGCACTTAAAGTGCTGCATATTTCTGCAGAGACCTTTAAATATTTAGGCTGCAAAGTGAATTAGTTTCGCTTTACAAACTGGACACTGGACAGAAAAAAAAAACGGGAGGAAATGCAAAACTAGCTTAGAGGCGATGTGGGAGTAGTATTACATAGCAAACCGAATAAAATCGTAATTAAGTTTGCATGGCAAATGACTCGAGTGGCTGGAAAAATGCAAACACAAAAAGCACGAAAATGGTCGAAATTCCTGTCCTGGTTAAATATTGATGCACAAACATTTTTACGGCTGCTAAAAACAGACAGGATGGCATTCCCAACCAGATCCAGATGCGGGGCCTGCTAAATGTATTTTGCCACAGCTAAAAGTTTTGCTTTAAATCGATTCCTGGCCAAGAAGCCAGCGGGTAAGGGTAAGGATGGGGAAAAGCCAGCAGGCCATGAACGGGGGATGCGAATTGGCCGAGTCAGTGCCAATAACGATGGCGTTGGAATCGTGCCTAGCCATTTGCATCCACATGCCAGGAGGACTCTGGTCTCTGGATTCCGTGAAAAATAAGCCAGGAGGCGGCGGCGACGTCCTGCCAACTGGACTCTGATTGAAATGTTCGGACATGTCCTTCAGGCATTACAGGTGCACTGGATGCCGGAACGTGGTGTTAGGTGTCCGGACAATTTTTTGTCTCCTGTTTGTTTGCCTTTGCCAAAACTAGAGGCCCAACAGCGCCTGACATCCTGTGGCCGTGACAGTCACACCTGTCAATAGTTAGTACCATCTATATACGTTTTTTGTTGTTTTTTATTTGACCCAAGAAGAATATTTTTTTTGCTGTTGATCAAAAAAAGGGGAAACGTATTGCACCTAATTTGGATCTGGTGACAGTGACGAGTGCCGGGGGATAGAATCAGTCGAATGGATCACAATGGAACTGTTGCTTCCAGAAGATGATTATAGCGAATGGGACAATTACTCGCCGAGGCCAAAAAAGTGAGTTTCCCTAGTTTTGTTAGGGAAAATGAGAAAGCCTAATTGACAATGAGGGCTTTCGGGGAAATTGAAGAAGGCTGTGAAAAATGGAATAACAAAGCCTAAATTCAGCTTAGCCTAAAACAATACAAGCAGGATAATAATTCAAGAGTTTCACGTTTCTAACAAATCTTAAAACCGCAGTTAGTAACACAACAAAATACAGAAATAAATAAATAAGAAAAGAATACATTTACACACGTATTTCAAGGCGCACACCAATATTGTTTTTCAACAGACTTAAATCGAAGAACGGATTGCATTTTAGTTAAATTTCCAATGCCTTTTATTATTCCATTCGGGCCATCGAAATCGCAAATCAAAATTCAGAAACGCTGTGCAATCAGCAAAGAGTTTCAATTAAGATCCCAGCCACTTGCCAGCTTAGATAAAATCAACAAGAGAAATTCCGGGGAACCGAGAAAGGATGTCACACCAGAAACCTGTTGGAATCGAAGGGGGCGAGGCAAGGAGAGGCCGGGGCAGGCTAGTCACACACACGCACTCTTCGAATTTGCAATCGATTTCCAGCACATTTTGGCATTTTAGGCAAACAAACGCCCCGAACAGAGCACAGAGCACAGCAGGAGATACACTCATTTGGCTTGTGTATCTTGCAGATACGCTTACATCAAAGCTGCCATCGGATGGGAACGGGACGAGATGCGAAGCTCTTTATGCCGCATTCGATCGCATTAAACAAAGTAAACACAATTATTTTTATGTGCGAAATGTGGCAAATGGCAAATGGCAGCCGGCAATGGCAATTTTTTAACTGCTGCGGCAACACGTGTCGCATTTTTTCACTTCCCTTTTTTCGGTCAGCCATTCGGTCTTCCGCCGCAAAGTATGCTACGCAAAAATGTCCTCTTATCACACACACACACACACACCAACAAAATAAAAACAAAAAAGACACCAATAACACCAACCAACACCAGCGGGTTTTTGTATTCGTTTGTCTGTTTGTTTTGGTGTTGAATATTTTTCATTTTCCTTGTTTTTTGCGCCTCGTCTCCTTCTGTTAACGAGATGCGCAACACAACCGAAAAATATATAAATAAAAAATAAAATAAATCAGTGAGGGACCCGAAAAATGCTAAAGAGGGTGTCGGGCTGTTGGGGTGTTGGGCCGTCGGGGGAGGGCGTGCCAAGGGCTGTGGACTGTTAAAAATTATGCAAATGATTGAGCAAATTATGTCAGAGCGGCGTTTATATACGCGTACGCACCTATATCTGTATCTGTATATTTGCCGCTGACCTTTGAGCCGCTTTCTCTCTTTTTTTTTGCGCTTCATGTCCATGGCAGCAAATGCCGTCAATTGAAAAGTTGGTAAACAAAAAAGCAAACAGCAGAAAAACAAAATGAAAAACGCAACAAAAATTATTTGAAGAAAACATTTCGGAAAAATATTTTCCTTCTCCTGGCATCGGCATTAATTTATTTGTGAATGAAATTATGTATGAAAATGGTGTCGGCGGGGGGTGAGGCTGCTGTTGTTGCTGTTGTTGTTTTTCCCGGGGCAGGTAGATGGGGTCCACCTGCCCAGTCTAAGGTCCCGCTAATTGGGGAACAACACAGGGGTGAAAAGTGGCCCTGAGTGGCCTTTAATTAATGAACCTTTAGAGCCGGTGTGTGGGACAGTTTAAATATTTAAGCACTTGCCGAGGGCATGTATTGGTCACTAAAAGTCAGTTGTTTGAAGTTTTGGCCGATAAATATTTCAGCATTCGTTCGGTATTATTATTATCCGAAAGTTGAGGGCAAAAAGTGCAACAATGACCGTGTGGATTTTGGTTAATTAAGCTGTCATAACCACCATTAGCAGAACGTAAGCCAGCATTAATTCGCAATAAACGTAAAAATATGTGTATTTCAGAATTAAAACTCATTACAAAAATCGCAGAAAACTAATTGAAAATTGCTGGCGTAACAATGTTTGTTTTTTATTCTAGTTTTGGATTCTACGCTGCGCCATCAGCTTACATTGTCATTTCCATAATTCCCCTTTAATCCCCTTTAATCCGAAAATTACGAGAGAATAAATATTAAAAGCTGGAAAACTAAAAAACTAAAGCCGGCAGAAAGAGAGTGCAATGCGTGTTCTGCATATTTCAATTTGTGTAATGCTCTATGCAACTTTTGTTGCAAATTAATTTGCCACAAAAGTTGACTCCTAAAATATGGCCAAGTCAGTGGCAGAGGTAGAGGCGAGGCAACGGCGCAGCAGCAAAACGCAGGTATAACGCTATGGCAACAACAGTGTTACCAATTAGAGATTTTTATTAAAACTAAATATTAGAAACAAAAATGTAAAATTTTTTTAAAGATTCTTGAAGCATAGAGGTATTTTAATTAAATTAATATGCAACATTTTAAGGCACTCTTTCAATGGTATAAAATCGTATAAAAAGAAGACAGAGGTAACCCCATTTAAAAGTGTGTCATTAGGTACTGCTTTCAAGTTCATTAAAATATCTAAAAAAAATATATAGTTTTCGTACTTATTTTATAATTATTTTAAAATATATATTAAATTTTTTTACCTTAAAAAATCTTGTAGCTTTCCTAGAAAAAGCTAATTTGGCACCGCCAGAGAAAAATTATAACTCCACTTGAACCGCATCTCCGTTTGCGGCTGCCTTTAGAGCCGCACAGTGGAGTAACTCGAAAGCTCGCACCTCTCACTTGTAATAACCGCAACTTAGTTAACTAAACATGCTGACAGCGGACTGGAGGCGTGGCACCGCCTCGTTTGTTGTGCTTTTCCAACCGTTTGCCTCCCCATTTCCCGCTTTGCCAGTATCCCGAAATGTGCGCTGAAGGAAATTGCAAACAAAATTGCAACTTCCTGTCAGCGACAAAAACTTTTGCTTGTGGCGCCAATGTTGCCACTTCCGTTTAGACACACACACTCCTCACTTACACATTTGTATCTGTGCTGGGAAGTCCTAAGTGCAGTCGCCGGTTATTCATATGCAAACGCTTGCCATGTTTGGCAATCAAAATATTTCACTAAATTGCTCCGACGACGACCCTCGATGCAACAAAACTAAAATATTAAATAACATTTTTGGAAGCCACAACAATTTTTTGGCCAAAACGTGACCAAGTCCAAGAAGGACTTCCAGCTATGCAAATAAAAGAGAGAGAGAGAAAAAAATGTATATAAATGCTTCTTCATTCCTTCGTAGCTGGAAGTGTAAAATTAAATAAGAAATATAAGCAAACTGACCGCAGGGCCAAAAATCCGGCATTGCTCCTCCCGAAAAATGATGCTCAAGTTTTTTTTTTTTTTTCCTCGAACAGTTTACGACTTTTTTATTTGCCTGCAACATTCTCTGGTTTTTTTTTTTATGTTTTTGTTGCCCTGCCGTTTTGCCGGCTTTGCCCGAAGTTGGCCCCTAAAGTCTGCCATGTTTTGTTGACTGTTTGATTGAGCCAAGCAGATAGCCCTCCTTTAGGCCGAGTTTGAAACTTCAAAGTTCTGCGGTGCTGCCTCTTAGAAACAAACAAGCCAACTGCCACGACAGAAATTAAAAATAATTGCATAAAAAATAATACAACAGTTTACTTTTGGACAGTTTGTTATTTTTGCATTTGTTTTTAACGTTCCGAACATTTTAGTGAAGAAATTCAAAGAATAATTTAGTTTTAAAAGCTGTTTTGGAGAATGTTAAGGGGTGTAATCTGCTACTGATTTGGTAAAATTAAGCTTAAGATTCTGTTTTCCCCTTTCAAGTAAACTATGTCACTGTATTTACCTATTTGAAATCCGTAATTAAAAAATACGTAAGCTGTTATGTACATTCCTCATATCATTTCAGGTGTCAAATGGCTTATTAATTCATTGAATAATAATAGCTACCTACAAAGGTAGTTATTAAAAGTTCTCCTGATGGAAATCCATTGTTCAAAGCCCTGAAATGCCAAATAAGTGGCCTTGAATCAAAGCTTACTAAATTCAACTGAATATCTAAAAAAGTCCAAAGAGGATTTTGACGCCCAAAAAGAACTTATGAGCTTACTACAATCTATTTTTAGTTACAATTTGGGGGGTACTAGTGTGTATTTCAGGGCTTTTTCGACCGGCAAAGGTGTCAAGCGTTTTATAAATAATTTTTAATAAACGAAAGCCGGCAAGGATGTGACACACACACAAAAAGCCTGACACCTTTCGACCAGACACGTGCGACTCCTACAATATTTATCAATGACGAAAGCGGTGGCAATAAAAAAAGCCAAACAAAACTCGAAGGAACCAAAAAAACCACGCATTAAATTTTTATTGTTATTAAATATTTAATAATGTGAGTGCGTAGAGGAAGAGGCTCGGCACCCTCAAGGATTCTGTGCTTTAGTGTGTGTGTGTGTGTGTGTATTAATGGCCAAATTATGATGAAACACACTTGACATGGGAATACGGAGCATGGAACACCCTGTGCTTGTCCCCAAGAAATTTCCCATCGTCGGACATGCGTCGAATTTCTCTTCCTTCGTTTCCTGTGTACACAACGCCAAACCGCTGACTTGCGAGCGCCGCAAGAGAGAGAGAGCATTTGCAGAGAATTCAGCAAAAACCAGTTCTCCCTCGAAGAGAGCCACCGGGTAAATGTGGCCAGCAACATGGGACAAAAATGTTGCCAAGCTCAAATCAAAGCCAGAAGTAGGAAGCAACCAAAAAAATAAAGGCAGCAAAAAGGAACTCCAGAGAAAATAATGATTTCAGCTGCTGCTCCTTGGGGGCCAAAGTCGGGCGATTGCTTTGTTGCCACCGGAGCCGGGAGCCGCCAGAGGAGAGCGAGATTCGGAGTTAGGGAAATACAAATCTTTGATTAATTGTTTGCCATCTAACATGACATACCATTTACAATGGCCACGTGCTCTTTAAATATTTATATGGATATTTCAAATGCGAATCCAAACTGATTCCCTGCCCAGTCTCCTTGGGCGAAACTGTGCAGACAGGCATAAATCATTTACTCAAACAATCTGAGCTCCCGAAAAAAAAGTAAAATAAAACAAATAAAGCAGCCCGAAAGGGAACCAATTACAAGAGGAACAAAAATGCCCCGATACAGTTAATCTTCTTTCTTTTTTCGGGGGGAAAACATAATAAACAATCGGGCAGAAAATTAAGGGAATAAAATAATACAGTAAAATGGATTTCTCTTGGGTTATTTTGAAGATAAATGGTTGGATTGATACTTTAATTAATTTAGTTAAAAGAGTTTGATAATCTATCTTGAAGTTTTATATATATTCTAACAACTTTATAAGTTCATATAAAGGCTTAAGTGTGTAAAATTAAAGCAAAGCGTTTTGTTAAATATTTCTAAGTTAAGTATTATAAACAATTTACAAGGCAAGGCATTTTATCATGATTTGTAATAATTTAGAACCTGAAACTGCTAATTGAATATTTAATAAATACAGCAAAAAATTTTAAATAAAGTCAATATATTTTTAATTAAATATTATCTAAATGTTGTCCAAGGATTCAATTTTTCTTTAAACGCTCATGATTTTTAATAACTTAAAACCTAAAATAGCCAATTAAATATGTTTGTTTACTATGTCATTAAAGTAAACTAAAACTGCATTATGAGTATTACAAGCCATTACTTGTTTTGTTTCATTCTTTTATGATTATTTTATTGTTATAAATTATTTGTTTTCCTGTATGTTAGTTTTCAACACCACCCTGCGCGTTGATAGTTGCCTCCCCTGAAATCCTTTCGTTTTCATTTCTGCTTTGCTATTGTTCATTTTTGACAGCAGCTTTTGCATCTGTTTTCATTTTAGCTTTTGCTACAGTTTCCCTTTTTCCATTTCCCTTTTCCCGCCCTCGCCTGCTGACTGTTTCTATCAATCTCCCAGCCCCGCCGCCGCTTTGATGGGAATAAACATTAAATTTGATTTGGTCACGTTTCCAAGCTTTGTTCCACTTATGGCTCATTCTGATACGGCATCCGAGCGATCCATGCAATCTCAGTCCTCTCTCTCTTCCTGCCTCTCTCTGGCATATCTCTTTTCTCTCTGGTCTGATGATAATGGACGCATGGCCATCATAAAATAATTGACGCCCCTAATGGACATGCCTGTGGATGTGGATGTGGATTTGTGTATGGCAGCGGCAGCGGAAGTGAGCCTCTATCGATTTACCCCCCAGGAAGCTTACCTGAATGCGATACGGGATGCTCAGTTAAGGGGTTACCGTTGTATTGATTTGTACTCCGAAAAGATTTAAAAATTTAAAATATAAAACAGCATGGCGTACCTCACTTGCAAGCACTTACCAAGAACACTGAATCCTCCAGCCCCAACACCACAGAATGATTTAAGTCAAGGCAGCTGCTGGTAGGGAACAAGTTAAAATATATATATATCCAAAAACCAGTTAAGGGGCTCTTTGCCAAACTGGATGCATTCCTGCATATAAATTACCATCCAGTGTAGTTCCAACGAGGGCAAGGCGATCCCTAAACGAGTCAGGCCGAGGATCCGTCAGATCGGAAGATTAAGGATGCTGCATTGACAGCTGCAGCCGAGGACAAAAGAATTTATAAGCAGTTCCAGGTTATCTTTGCGAGATGCCGATTGAGACAATGTCTCGAGGCGGGTCTTGACTTAATAGCCAAAACCGCAGAGAGATCGCTCCGTTCCGTCGGAGATTGTCAAAGGGAAGAGCTGTCTGGCAGCTTTCTGCTCAGTTTTGATGACATTTTCTAAGCCAAGTTTGACAAAGGAAAGCGCAGAAAGGGGCGAGGAAACATCAACATCAGAGGCAGAGGCAGAGGCAGAGGCAGAGGCTGTGACTGAGGCAGCGGCAAGTTTTCCCTGATGTTCTGCTGCTACTCACTATTTTTCAATTTCCGTTTTGTGCATATGAAAACAGAATTGAATTTTAATTCCAGCCTTGCAATTGACACATGACAAGGATGCCGGCTCGCAGACGGGCACCCAGGCCATTCAAATTGAAATGCATGAAAGCAAAATAAACCATGTGGCACAAGAATACAAATTGATCGAACTCAAAATGAGGATAGGAGTAGGAACATCATCATAAAAAGTGCTGTTTCCCAGCCACTCGCAACTAACACGAAAAAAGGATGGAACAAGGAGCAGATCCCCAGAGTGGCCAGGGAAATGCCGCACATATGTACTGTTTATGTATCCTCTGCCATGTGCTATATGCCGATGGATGGATGGAGAGTCAGACCGGCCTGGGAGAGATGAAAATCTGCAAATCAAATTACAAAAATCATAGCGCACAATTTTCACACGGCAAGTGCTCGGGGGAATTGTCACCCATCCTCCCATCAGCATTACTGTCTCCATTCCCCCAAAAGCGAAGCGAACGAAACGAAACCAATCCCAGTCCCAGTGCCAGGGCCAGTCCCCAGACCAAAAGCAAAAGCAAAAGCAAAAGCCAGTCCAACCGGCCGGCAAATAGTCAGACGCCAAATGATGTAATGAAATCAAACAGAAACGGAAGCAGGAGCAGAAACAGTAGAGCAAAGCAGTTCGGATAGATAGTTTCTAGTGGCTAAAGTGGGGATTTACACATGTATATAGAACAGTCTTACTTCGGATTGATTAGACCTTTGCTTTACAAATTATTGCAATTATTATTTCTATAAATATTTATATACTTTTTAGTTAAGTTCTGATGGTTGTGCCAGCTTATTTTTTAAATTCTGAACAAGCTTTACAATTCCAAATAAAGAATGAATGTGATGTGATGATTTTTAAGCCCAGATCAAAAATTGTATACAAAAATATGTATACAAATATAGAAACTACCGAAAAAACCATTCATTGGCAAACCCAACTGTAGCAACATTTTCTGGCCATGTTTGATGAACGACTAACTAGTCCGGCCCTCCGGTCCAGTCCACTCCCGGCCTTGATGCCTCCCTGTCCCGCTTCCATTCTGTCGGTCACCAGGGAACTCAACTCAACTCGGCCAATCTGCAAAAATTTGAATTTGAAATTTTTATTTATTTACTCGCCGCTAGAGAGAGAGACAGAGAGAGGGTAGAAAGTGTGAAATTTGAACGGTGAGGCTGCAAAAAAGGATTCGGATGGTGGTGATAATCCAAAAAAAAAAAAAAAAATAGGAAAAAACCATATAGTCTGCTTAAACAAATGAAGAGCGGCATTTGAAATTGTTAAAAGTGTGCGACCAAATCGAATGTGCATTTTTATATTTGCCAGCGATGCTCTCCCCCTCTCCCGCCACGATGTGGGGGAAATATTCAAAATATATATGGCGAATCTATGGGGTCAAATCAAATTGAGTTGGTAAATATTTGAAATAAATGCTCGTTCCGGGATGTGTATGGGTATGCGTTATAATTGTTGTTTGATTAGGTTTTGCTATAGTTGAAAAAAAAAAGAAAACAAATGGGAAAAATGGAAGCGAGTGCGAACTTAATTCCCCAAATCCCCACAAAGAAAATTTCTGTTCACAAATCTAGAAAAGTATTAAAAAATAATAAGAGGGCTTAAAACAATTTACATTGCTATGGTAATATTTGTAATTCATGAAATCCATTTATTTGGAAAGGGTTTGCAGAATGCATTAGTCGACTTTTTCTGGGGATTAGGGGTAAAACTAAGGGAGCCTTTATCATATATATTAAGTTTGATTATTTTTAAAGCTTTTGAAGGATTTAAGTGTACAGTAATAAACTAATGAGAGATTTCTTGATTTAAATTCAATTTATAATAGGAAAAACAATCATAGTTTGAAGGGGAATTCAGCAAATAATGTTGAAATATTTTTATTTCTTTTTTTAGCCCCAAAATCCTTTTTATTTGCTTCATCTTTTACCTTTATTTTGCAACCCTTGGGAACAAAAGCTCGAACCTTCTCTTGTAAACAGGCACTTTTATTGATAAGTAATATTAATATTATTTTCCATCGTATTGCACCTGCCTCTGGCTTCTCTCTCTGTCTTTCTCGACGGTGTGACGTCATGCCGGGTAACTTGCGCTAATTAAAATTCCCATTTAATTGGCATTGGCCGCTTGTTTGTCTTCGGCTCGATTGCAGCAGCAGCAGAGAAGCAGCAGGAGTCACGGGGATATTTAATTTTATATTTTCTTTTTTTTTTTTGCTCTTCGCTCGCCGCCAACTGCGGCCGGGATGTTTATTCAATTAAAATACGCATGAGGCGATGCGAGGATTGCCGCCAGTCGGACGGATGACAGAGTTGGGGCCATATAGGAATGGAGGCGGCAACCTGACAGGCAGGCTCATTGATGCCGCACCAAAATCAATTTCATCGCAGGCCAGTCAACGCCTTTCGACCACTAACGAACATATCTACATACACTCCAATCGGGCAAGAGAGTGTATCTCTATGGTGCACATAAAAAAATGAAGCAATAAAAGTATTAAAAACTAAATAGATAATAGATAGATAATAATAGTAATAATAGTAAAACTAAATTATAAAATTATCTTTGGTAAAGTGTTAGCTTAGGCCATCTTTAAAAGATTCCGAAGGCAAATATTCATTGAGTTAGCTCAGTTGGATATTAGAATTAAAATACCTAAAGAGATTTTAAGTCAAATCTTAAAAATAGAAAATACATAAACCTATTTTTATCTATTAAAATATATTTTTAATTATATTTAAATAATAAACCTATACAAATATTGAGGCCTAGTTTGTTGTCATGAAAATACCAAACTCAAGTTGTCTTATCCTTTTATTTAACCGAAAATCAATCTCAGCTTAAAGATTAAATAAAAATACAATTATTTCGAGTGGAGTGTGCATGTGTGCGTATAAATGCCATCGACGCCAACACGTTGACAGTATATTAACTGACCGAGCACGAAATATTCTTGACAGCCCACACACGCAACCAGCAACCGAGGGGGCGGAGCTCGGTGGGGCTGAGCTCGGTGGGGCTGAGCGGAGATTTCTGGGCTACGGGATGGCCCATTAAATGGGCACATTAATTAGTCGCCATTGGATTGCAGTGGACAATGTCGGGCGATTTTCCCTGGGGTAATTGCCAGGCGGATCAGAGAAGACAACGCAGTCGGCGACAATGGCAGCGGCGACAGGAAAACTTTTTTCCGCTCCTCAACAAGGCCACCCAACGAAACTGCATTTTTCAATTGCGCCAACAAACACAGTGGTAAATGGCTAAAGACAACAGTTGTTAAATGTTGTTTGCCTGAATACAGATCACTTTATCACTTTAAAAATCGACTAAAAAATGTAAAAGAAATCTTATAAGTATATATAAGTATGTAACATTCAATGACTTAAAATATTTTAAGACATATTTAAAACAGAATAGCCAGTACCTTAAGGATTTCGCCTACTTAACTCTACAATGTAACACATTTCAAAGGTAATTAGTAGGAGTTATTAAGGATTTAGCAATATTACCCTCTCTTTTTAATCCACTTGTCATTATTATTAATTAAATCCCCAATAAAACCCAAACACCCACACATTAGCAAGTGAAATCCCAGCTTGACTAGAAGTTTCCACCGCCACAATCGCCCCACATAATGCGCATTGGGGAACATGTCAAACACACACGGCTGGCGGGCAAACTTTAAACTCAACACGAATAGTTAATTTTAGAGCAAACATTTAATGAGATCACCAGGTGTTCTCGCATCCAAATCGATTTTCCCGCCTGGTTTGTTCACCTTGTCTTCGACTTAGCGTCTGGCGTTGAACACGCGCCGCTCGCTTCGATGATTTTGATGCGAAACACAAATCGCATTTAATTTACTGGAAATCAAACGGCGAAGACGACGGATGAAATTTCCATAAAAAGCATAAAAGTAAATGAGAAATAGAAATGGCAAATGGTTGGGGGCACAAATTTACGGGTCACACCTGTTGTCCCACAAAAAAAACCCCAAGAACAAGCTGCAATTGAAAAATAAACCAACAAAAAAAAAACAAGCCCAGAGAGATGAGAAAAAAAAGGTGAGTGGGTGGGAAGTCAGCAAACAGGTGCTAATCGAAATATAATGTTTCTGGCGGCGGTCGCACATAAAAAGTGATACGCCAATAAAATTTAATAATTTAAAAATGAAACAACAGCCAAGTCGAAGGTGTAGGGACAGGGATTCCGAAGGGCGGAGGGCAGGTGTCGAAATATAATAAAAAATTCATGAGCGGAAAGAAGCTCAAACAAAAACAAACCAAACAAAGGAACAACGTCGGAGAAAAAACGTGCAAATAATGAATGACGGACAAGGAAGGGACACTGCGTGTCCCTGGGGTAGGGGGGTGCAATCGAGGGGGAGGGGCGGAACCTCCGGAGGGGTATAAAATGCGGTGGGGGCGGTGCTCGGTGCTGTGAGCGATGACAGCGAAATGACATAAAAATGAAGCGTTTAGCCTACTTAAAGGCGCATAACAAACCAATTTCCGCAGCGCCTTAAAGCCATCAAGTATGCAATGATATGGCGCACTCAAAGAAATTAAGCACCCCTAAATTTAACACCAAAATTTACCCTAAAATGTCTCCCTTCTGATGCTGAAAATATAAAAGGAACATGCCTTAATTAGGTATAAATCTTGGGTAGTGGTATAACTACACTGAGATCTTGTAAACTTAACTTTTTATTTATTAGTGAAATAGAGGTTATTATAATATTGTTATAAGATTTATAACCCAGAAAATTTGTCATTAAATCAAGAAAGATCCTATAAATATATATATCTTCTTGAATAATATTACCAATTTACATATTCATACTTGGCCTTTATTTCACTGTGAGTGGGTTAGGGGCGGTAGGTTGGGGGCTGCAGATTGACAAAAGGCATAGGTAAGGGTGAAAGTAAGAGATAGGGGCTGTAACTGGGCTTATTGATTTGCTTGGCTGGTCGTACAAAGCACTTAAGCCAAACAGCAAATAGTGTCGCAATGATAATTACAATGCCAACACCGAGAGTCAGCAGGTGAGTCGAGCAATATTGTAATATCCCCGATGCACACACACTCACCCATCATCCGTCCGCTGGCTGGCTGGCTGGCTCTGGCTTGTCCATGTCTCATTGTATTTACACATTTTGTGTTTACCTTTGCATGACCAGTCCGTCACTTTGACAATCATAATGAGGCAACAACAAGCGAGCCAAGGCAGCCAGGTAGCAGGTAAGGCAAATACCAAAATGGCTGACAGCAGCAAAGCTGACTGCAGGACACTGACACCCTGACCCAGTTAGAGATGGCCCGCAAGTGGAAGCGAAGGTTCTACCTAGATATTGTGTTCTTTTTTGGGCCAAAAATAAATTCAAGCAATCAATGGGGTTCCTTGTTGGGCAGCCAAGTATGTCTCAGAGTATAAAGTCGACAATTAAAATGAGCTTTTGTCAAACTGAAAGATAATAAGTTTTTTTAAAAGGAAATATTAGTTATAAAGTGTGTGCCAGAGGAATTTCTCATTATTTGGGGATATTCTGATTGAAAATTATACGTATATTTCCTGAAATAAAATATATTTTATTTTAATTAATAAATTCTTGATCTAAACCTATCTAATTAGCAAATTTTTGATCAATCACGCGTGCCTCACGCAGCCGTAGCTCGCTCTTCTTTTACGTCGAATAACAAAAATATTGCCGCTTGTTTGCCGGGCCAAAATGTCCTGTGTGTGTGCCCCTCTACGGGATCCTGTCGAGCGTTATAACGATGATGGCTAACATGTTGCCTCACGTTGTGTTGCCTCATATTGCCGCCGTGTGGTTGTTGGCCTTAGCTATGGCTGTGGCTGTTGGTATTTGTTGTGCAGTTGACCAAAGCAAAGCAAGTAAAGCTGGCAAGCAAATCTATGTTCCTTGTTGACTTTTGCTTTTATTTAATTTTGTGGCAAGGTGACTATAAATACACATTTACTAGCGAGCAGGCGGGCGCTTGTGCGAGTGTCTATGTGGGAGCAAATAAACTTTAATTGTTGCAACCACAGCGTGTCCTGGCACCTGTGTGCGTCCCTGCCCCTTTGCAGATGTAATGCTTAAGTTAATGCGCTGTTATCCTTTAACTGCTTGGGCGATTCACACACAGACACATACTGCTTACAGTGGCAGAGACATAGACTCGCTCACACACCCGACTGCAGTCATACATATTCATGTTAATGTCAGCGCATAAATCTTGCAAAGTCTTCTAACACCTGTCAGCCATTTTACAAGGTGTTTCCACTTAATACATCGACACACACACGCACACATACACAGACACACAGACATGTGGAGTCGTACCGAGCACAGGAAGGATGTGCCGAGTGTGTGTCCTGTGAGCTGTGCTGGTCTGGTCTGTCCTTTTGCCTTTGTACGCCATGTGTCAATGTGTCGCTCATGTGTCCAGCTCTGCGTGTGATATTGACAGTTGCACGGGAGCGCCTTTGAATCGCTTCGGCGGACACAAGGAAGCAGCAGAAGCAGCAGCAGCAAAGGAAGACCTAAACGCCATTGAAGGTCCAGAAGGTCCACCTGGAGAAATCAGTGGAGCGACAAGAAGATAGCTCCATACATTCCCATTTTTATTTCTTCCTCAAAAATCATGTTTTGAATCGATTGTACAATAAATACGGTTTCAATGGTTAAAAGAGTATTTTCCAGGAGTAAATAAATAGCGTAGCACAAGAAAGTATGCTACACTTTTTAACGGAAAATATCCTTTAAATATGTCAGAGCCTGAATAACAAAAATATATATTTAATGCAATTCAATACAGGAATACAATAAATATTTGCTACAATAAATCCAGAATCCAAAACTTACCTTTCCTACAGTGTAAATTCCTAATTTATCCTTTCTCTAGCACGTGGCATTCCAAAATCAGCCAAAGTAAATGGAAATCGTCACCAGGTTTCCAGAAATTGTGGTAAGCAAATGTGAAAGAATCTTGGATTTGGATTGGGGATAAGCTGATGGGGTTAAGGTGGCTGAGAAGCAGGCGGAAATCGAGAGAAATGAAGCAACAGGAGCGGGCAGGTGGTGGCAGGACAATGACGTTGACATTGATTGAACGTTTGTCCACAACAAGACACAACAAAGTACACACACACACTCACTGCCACGCTAAGTGGAAGGTGGCACCTAGGGGAGGGAATGGGCTGGGGTGGGTGAAAGGGATGTTATAAGGGAATAGGAAATAAAAGGTTAAAATGGCTTGTTGTTAGTCACACGGTGTTGATTGTTCTACCCTAGCCAATCATCGGGGTATCATTGAAGCTTTGTGGGATGATCAGTGATATTAATTGGGGGGAATCTTCGAGGAAAATGTTGTAAAGAAATAAAATAAAATACAATAATTTAATATTTACTCAATTAAAATAAAGAACGTCTTAATTATATTTTAAAAACTATAAAACAACTAGTTTACTATTCATCAAATTGAACCATAAATACGTCTGTATTATTTGCAATAAATACTTTTGTTATTATGCCAGAATTTTTATCAGCTTTTAATAATTTTATTTGAGAAACGCTTTATTATTTTTCTCATATTTCATATTCGCCATGAAACGATAAGAACCTACATGAATTAATTGTCGATTTAATTGCTCTGCGATAAACCATTAAGCAATTCATTCTTGAAACTATATTCAATTATTTTTAAATGGTTATTCCACTTTATTAAAAATGATATTTAATTATTCAGGAATCTTTCTAGTGAATTTATAATATCTGACTGAACTTATTAGATTATTATAGAAACAACCAGCCTACTTAATAATGGATAAAAATGTTGTAACAATGCCCGTTTTTGAATTACATTTTCCACACAATTATAAACATTCTACTATCGATGATCAGCACTTGCTTTCTGCCCGAGCAGACGCAACCTTTTGTTGGTAAATTCCTTAGAGTGCTTCTTAAATGCCATCATAATCCCAAAGTAGTCCGGCTTACTCCAAACAATATCCTGGCTAGTAGCAGCCACTCTTTAAGCTCTCCCCGCTTTCCCTCTCATAAATAGTGCATTCAAATTTCGACTTTCCGGCTGCAAAATAATCCCCGATTTACCCATTGTTTTCGGGGGGTCAGAGGTGGCGTTGGTTTATTTTAATTGCCTGGGCTCCTTAATTGTTGAAATATTTAAATTAGTTTGTTGAGAGCTGTCCTCTGCTCGTTGATTTTGAGTGAGCGCAGGTGGGCAGGACTCGCCTCCTTTGAGGACTTAACTTGCCGACTTACTGTTGCCGGATGTGTGTGCCGGTCCTGTGTCTGTGTGTGTGTGTGCTGGCCATCCATTAAATTACATTGAACCGCACCCAGGGCTTTAACACACACAGAGACACACACAGGTGCGCATTGAGGACACTTTGTAGCGAAGGCAAAAAGGACGTAGCTTCAAGTTTTTGTATTTAAGACGAAATAAATTGGATTAGAAACCGCAAAAATCCAATTGTCTATTGTGGTGCCACTGCCGAGAAGCGAAAGCGAAGGAGAAATCGAGAAAAGGGCGGAGAGAACCGGAGAAAGTCGCAGAAAGCCGGAGACGGAGAAAGCCGAATAGCGGTAACGGAAGGAAGGATGCTTAGGGGATTTTTCGGGTTTCGGGGAGGGAGCCCCCTGAAAAGCAACAGCTCAAAGCAAGGGCCCAAATCAAAGCCAAAATACAAATTCGCTCGGTTCACATTCGGGGAATGGTCTTAAAATATTTAGCAAGAAATTCTGCGACTGTTTTGTGTGTCGCTTTCCCTTGCTCTCTTGTCTCCTCTACGTGTGTTTGACTCGCTTTTTCTTTTAATACAGGGTAGTCTGCACAATTCCGGCTAGGCTCGAACATATCACAAATAATTTTAATAAAATTTAATTAATTTCCGAAATTTTTATAACAAAAGTTTGATAGTAAACTCGCATAATATTGAAGTCTGTTCAGTAGTGACATTTACTAAGGATATTATCAAAGGAATAATTACGATCTTAGCTGTATAATTATTACAAAAATATTAATAAAACTTTACAAAGCAAAATAAGTTTCTTAAGACTTGCCTTTTTGTCCTATATTACTCTCATTTTATTTTCCTCCTGATACATATATCTTAAAGTAAAAAAATAAGAGATCATCCCCTAGTCGATATATTGATTTCCGCCATTTCGGCCTGCTTTTTTTCCTGCGTCTGTAGCTGTGTGTGTGTGCTTGTTGTATGTTTGTATGCAAATCAAAGACTAATTGGATTTTTAAGCTCAAACTGTCAATGCTTGGGCCGAACTCAACTTTACATGGAACAGGGAACATGGAACCGTAGCTCGTCCGTCGTCCGTCGTCCGTCGTCTGCGCTCCACTTGTTTGTATTTGTGCACCTGACTAGAAAGATATTCGGGGTGGCTACAGGTGCAGGTAGGGATTGGAGTAAGCAAAAACCGTTGACAAAGGTAAACGTAACGTTCGACGAGGCGAACGTTTGTGTATATACAACGGATTTATGTTTTTAGGTAAACGATTTAAGCTGCCAAAGCAAACAATTCCTCATGCAGCTGGAAAGCGTCCATTGAACCGGTAGTTGGGTGGTTGGGTGGTTGGGTGGCACTGGGCTGACTCCGGGGCTGTGTCTGCCCTCCGGGCGAACGATAGTCGGAAAATGCCAGACTAATTTGATTCTATTTAAATCTCATTGCGGACATCAAGCGAGCTGGCTTAAACGCCCATTGATGCCTGATTTTCCCAGTGGCTGGGCCCAGGCCCCCTGTTCCCATGCTGCCCACTGGTGGCATTGCGGTTCCAGGACCCGCATGATGCGCACTCATCACGTAACAGTTTTTCCACCCCCTCCCCTCCCATTCGAACGAGTGCCTTGAGTATCTTTTCTATTTGCGTGAACGCAGCTGCCAGTGGTCTCGAAAAACCCCAATGAGGCCCCCGAGCAGCCCTAGCAGAACAATGTCCTTGCCAAGGCGGCGAACAAACGCATGGGCACATGGAGCAGGACACCAGAGTGGATGCTAGTTCCGACATGGACACGGGGCAGATATAACAAACACTTGAGCAGCGCCGGAGAACAGAGGAGCTCTCTCTTTCTTTGCCGCTGGCCGTCTCCTTATTTCTATGACATCGAGTGTGATCCTTACGGTAAGGCAGTGGTGTCTTTCTGGGGATCCCTATAAAGGTTTAATATTTTGTTGTATTTTGTTAAGTAAGGAAAATATTTAAATTATTTAATGTTGTTGAAAATAATTAAAGTAAAGTTATATTTCGATAATTTCCACAACTATTCGCTATTAAATTAACACAAACGCTTGGTCTCCGTAGGGTACTTTCACCAGCAACTCTGGCCGACACCTGAGTGTTCCTTTTTTTTTTGTTGCCATCTGGTGTGGCGTAGTAGTGCCTATTGCCGTTCCGAAAAATCGTCAAGTGTGTGACAGTGACACACTTGGTAGGCAGCACACACACTCTGCTCTGCTGCAACAAAAACAGGACCAACAGCGGCTACAGTAACAGCCACTACTGTGTGCGCCCCCGTCCTCTCAGTTGGCTATTTTCGGCTCTGGGGCCAAAGTCAAAGCCGCACAAGGACATGTGTGACACTTCTACACGAGATGGGGTCGCAAAACCATGGGTAGCCCATTTTATGGATCTCGAATGGTGGGAGGTGGGGTGGATTACAGGACGTGGGCAATGGGGATGACGGAGCAATGCAGACGTAAATAATACAATAGACACCTAGAGTCCCCACAGCTTTAACGTTTTACGAGGCATTCATCATTCCACCCCGGGACACAGAGTATATATCTATATATATATATAATATATGTAGGTGGAGTCTATTAATTACACATGTTGCGTCGAAAACTTGAAATCACTTGCCATTTATTTTTATGATTTTCGCCTAGGCTCGACTCGACTCGACTCGCATTTGTTTTGGCCAGATTTCTTTTTGGGCAAACAATATTTTTCAATGTCCATCCAATAGCAATATAAATGGGATTATTTCGACAAGAAGTTACCCTCGTCTTTGGGTTCCTGTAAAATAAAAACATGGAAAGAGCTCAAATTTATTCATAGTTTTTTTTATTTAGAATTAATTATATTAAAATTGTTTATACAAACTCTTTTATTTTAATAAACAAATCCTCAAAACTAAAGGGTACATATACAAAAACAGTCAAGACCTTTGCCTTGGACCTTGGCTGGTGTTGCTTTTAGGATGGATAAAAATAAAATTCCAAGGCTCTGGCATCGATGCCGAGAGTGAGAGGAAGCCGTCTAATAAGTTGGGCGCCAGTTGGCGCTGAAATATGACGTGGACTCGGGCCTAAAGTGCCACATGTTGGCCGAAAACTTCGCCGGCAACTGTCGTCTGTCAAAGTCTCGGCTCTATTTTTTATTTCTCTCCGCGTCGATCACGTGCCGACGGCGTCAGTTGGTGGGCCTCCTGCAGATGAGACAGGATCTGGCCAGGCCGGCTAATTGTGTGAAATTTCATTCATCGCCGTGCTGGTTTCCCCTGAAACGCAAGCCGCAAAATTAAGTTTTAGTAACCGAGCGAATTCTTAACGCTCGACTGGGCCCCACACCGCAACGCCAGAGCAGAAATGTTTTGGTCTCTGTCGATTTTGGCAGGAAATTAAATTCGATGTATCGCCCAAGGTGGGGAAGAAATGGAAACGCAAGAGCAGGACTTGAACAGGGGCTTGGGATCCAGCTCTCTGGGCTTTTGTTTTTTATTTGTGCTTCTTGGCAACGGAGAAGAGCCTTTTGCCAACTGAAAATTCATGCGGCTTCAGTTTATGTGTGTACCCTTTTCGAGGAGTTTATTGAAATTGAGCAGTGAGCAAATGGTATAACTTGAAGTAAAATTTAACTCTTAGAAATGCTTACACACGCATAAGCAATAAATAAATATAAAAAAACTTACTCTGGACAAATAACATACTAATGTTTAAAAATATTATTAGTATATTTGATCAATAATAAAAAGAAAACCCTAAAAAAGTAAGCTTCGCTTATAAGTCAGGTCTCTTCAAAGAGCATCAACTCGTTTGCTTTCTGTTCAGCTCGAACCTCCTTAGTTTTGGCCCTTTTTGTTTCTGTTTGATTCCCTTGGTATCATCTTCGCTTACTGGTTTATTTTCTGCTGGCCAGTAAATAAACCGGAGATGACTTTGCGGTTTTCATTGGGAGCTTCACTGGCTGGTTCGGGCTCAGGTTGAGGATGAGAAATGAAGACTAACTTCGTACAATTTTGGGATGTGATCGGTGGTTCTTATAAAATAATATAATCAACTTCTTAATGAAAAAACAAAATTTCTAAAAGGTTTACTTAGATTCAAAATATTGCCATTTATTTATACCTATTTACACACTCCTTTCTAGAGCAAGGGGTACGGCCCAGAAAGAGAAAATATATGTACACTTGGGTAAGGTAGGCTTTGCGAATGGTATACCACGGTATCGCCCACACTCCACTGAATTGCAGGCAATGTCAGTTGCTGAAAATCTCTGCCAAGTGGATCACATGAACGAGGAATGCCGGCGAACGCCCACTGCCACGATGTTGATGACGACGACCAAGAGTGGGCACCAACAAGCAATTTGGGGAGAGGCCCGGAAAGACACACAGATCGGGAACACCCACATAATTATGAGCCTGATGCTCTGGCATTGCTTCAGGAGAAGAAAGCATGGCCAAAGCTGTCGTCTTGACATGGCTTATAGGACTCATAAATCTTCATGCAGATTTCAATGAAGCTCGTGAAAATTTTGTTTGATGTTGAAGCGATTGAAGTTGATTTACTAGAGATATAAAAAAAAAATAATTAAAAAACTCTGTAAAAGTCATCAACAATTTTAGCATAAAGGGTTCTTATTTTAATTTAAGTATTATCTTAATTATATTATATAATCTTAAGAAGGTGTAATACCTACCTTCAGACATACTTAAAATCTAAACCCTATTCCCATTTCAATTATTAACCTCCTTTGCTGTCAATTTCATTTATCGTTCCCTGGCTTAATTTATTTATTAATATTTTTGTGATGGGTATAAACAGCATTTAGTATGCTAAATGATGCCAACTGTTTGCCAATTGCTGCCATTCGCTGACACCTCCAAGTGCCCATTAATGTCAACTCAATCAATGAGGCGAATGCGAAATACAAAAAGATGCGCACAACAATAAGGCGATTAAAAAACGGGTAGCTGCTGTGGCAAGTGCTCCCTGCCTCCTGAAATAAAAAGGTTTCGCAGCCGAAAAACTTTTTCTGACAACAAATTGACAGGAACAGGACTAGGGTCGCCTTGGAAATGAAAGTGAACGAGTGGAGCGGCAACCCTAATCAGCGCGCGGCGCACTTGTGTTCGACGTTAGCCGTCAATTAGGTGGCCCCATTTTTGCCCATCGACATTGGGCTAAAAGATCAGGGGCGGCGGCGGGCCGAATTTGCATCAATAAACGCCAAAACCATACGCAGATGCCAATGTAATAAGTGCCAAGCGAGTATGCTCCATCAAACCAGATGAGCCGGAGAGCAAGGACAGTGTGGCAGTGGTGTCGTCTCAGGTTTTTTTAAGTCTTAATTATATAGGAAAAAGTTTAGAAAAAGCTTTAAGTAGTTTCCAGAAAATATAAAAATATTAGTTATAGATTTGAGGAGGATTTGGAGGTTTTTAAAATATTTACAAAAGCTGGACTGCCACTTCAGTCTTTTCTAGTCAAGTTTTTATAGGAAAAATTACTACTAGAAAACGCTTCCCGAGAAAATAGTAATATGTTTACTTTTCAAATTTTGTTTTAACGTTTTTTTAAATATTATTTATCCTATTTAAATAATTTAAAATAAATATATTAGTAATACTATCTATTTTGTAGTCCTTTTCCCATCATATCGCCATCACTGTAAAGAAGCAAAGCCTGCCTGCATTGGCCCCGGATCCTGGGTGTTGAAGAACCTTTTGCATTTACATGTCAAGCCCAGATGTCGACAATTAAAGCCCCCGGCAAAGGCGGCAGCAGCAGCTATATAGCAAAAGCGACAGCGATTCGGGATCGGAACCCTGATGGCAATGGCTATGAGGACAGGGGATTGACCCAAACCCTATACCCGATGAACGAGGGCCATTGAAGCAGCATTTTGACAAAGTGGCTGCTTAATTTTTCAATTGAGCGAGTCGAGGCGAGGCGAGGCTGCTTTGCAAGGGGAGGATGCGAAAGGGGTAGGGTTTTGCTGAAATGCAGACCGCGTCAAGTGGCGACTGCCACCGCAGGATGCTGTCATCCGAGCGGCGATATGTGAGTGGGTGTGGCCGAGCGCCGAGTGGACCAAAAGTGTGCACTTGGCTCTCACTCCAGAAACAAACAGAAAAAAATCCCACTCTCGGCCAGCGCACACTTGAAGCTGTCACAAGCAGGCGACTGAATTGTTTAACACGGGAGCAAATAGCGCATCAAAGATGCCCTCTTGCGTAATCGAATTAAAAATTAAGTGCATATGTATACATGAGGGAAATGGAAATAAAATGTGAGATAATGATTATCTGAAAAGGGGATTTTTGCAATTAATTATTAGAAAAGTATTAGATGGTCAAGTATGTTTAAAATATATTTCTGATTTATTAAAATTCCTGTTGGTGCTTTTTAATCTGCAAATATTGATATTTGATACTTAGAATAATTATGAATAACTTATTTAAATATTTGTCAGTAATTTCTTTACATAATATAATTAAAAAATTACAACGAAATTCCGATTAAAAATAAAAACAAATATATTGGCAACGCTCTCAAAATATTCCAGGTTTATAATAAAGAGTTTAAAATATGTAGAAAAAAGTATATGTTCTCAGTACGATAATATTTATATTTACAAACTTTTATTAAGATTTCAAACTTTCCCTTAGATAACAAAAATATTTCGTCATAAAGGAGATCATAGACGCGATATCACCGCCTGAAAGCAACCCCCTTTTTCCAAGGTCTAATCACCCGCATTTGGAGGACTTTCCCAAACAAAAAAAAATGGTTATCGCTATTTCCGCTTCATTTCATGTCTATACACAGGCCATGCCATTCATATAACCAATTTCAAAAATGTTCAGTCGAATAATAAAATAATGAATAGAAAGAAAAGAAGTCCGGAGAAACTCAAACAAATTGTAGTCGTCGTCGAATGGCAGTAACAAGTTTATAACAATTGTGCCTGTGCCCATCTCAAAGCTCATTATGGTAATCTACGCAGGGAAAAGGGAAAAATCTGTGAAATCTAGGTCCTGGACTGGGAACGAAAGGTAACTGGATGGCAGAGAAATGCGAAGAGAAATGAGAATTGAGTGAGTCTTGCTCTCCCCCTCTCGACAATCGCCGCACGCTGATCAAATTAAGCGCATTTTAAAGTGACTTGTATATGGGCAAAAGTTTTTCGATTAGAGTTTAAGTGTCCATTTCGTTCACGAGGTGCCGACGAGCCCCCATAAAGCCATGGCGCGCCCCTGCCCTCGCAACTACGCCCCCACCCCGCCGTTGAACTTGTAAAAAAGTTGATTTTTGCATTTGGCCGCACAATTAACTTGAATGACTTGGTGGGTGTCCCATAACAGCTGCCCGACTTCCCAGCAAATCAACAACAACGCCCAAAAAAAAAATGAACTCGAAAAAAAAGAATAGGAACCCGAAACCCGTTTGTCTTTTAGGGGTTATGTGAGGGGGGGGAGATGGGACACTTAAAGAAACTGGTATTTCATTTGGAAAAATTATTATAAGAAGCAGAACAAGATGACTATAATAATGTTATAAGTAACATAAATAGTTTCTAGCGTTATAATTTTAGTAAGGAGGATGGAGAACAAGCAAGAAAATTGAGTAAAGATCAGCGGAATTACATATATAATTTTCGAGTAAATACAAAATAAATTCGTTTTTATTTTGTTTATAAATTTCTTTCAGTTGTACATATTCTGCCATCATCATCCTCTTTAATTACACTGGGAATGTGAATTATACCAGTATATAAAATCAAAGTAATAACCAAATTAATTAAACATTTGTGTCACGCAATCGGACCATAAAATCTATGCTAAGACAAAGAAAAACACCTATTCTTACACTAATAAAAACTAATAATAAAATAAATAGATATTTTGTAGCAACCCAAACTTATTCTATTAATCAAAACGCACTTATTTTTAAACCAAACTAAGAAATCCTTTCTCTCAATGCAGACACCGAGGCTTGGGGTACGTTTACAATTTTTTGGCTGGCGAGCTGCTGCCGTTGCTCATAGTTTTGCTTATCTTTGCATAACTTTTGCATAATAAACCAGCCAGGAACAGAAACAGGAACAGAGAGGGATCCGACCATGGCTGGGTGGGGGGTGTTCTTCGTGGTCGAGGGGGAATATCTGATGGTTCGGATGGGTTTGGGAGAAATGCGTTCTTTTGTCATTGTTATGCCTGCGTTGGCCGCCCCGTTGTTGTTCCTGTGCCATTGTTTATGTATGCGCCAACACATATGCACGCTCCCTAAATGCAAAAAACAGGGGGCGGCAATGGCAAATGGGGCGGGCCAAGGGATGGGATATTCTATATGGGGTTTTTTCGGGGAGACATACATTCATATGCGTTGCCGAGTCAACAGCACGAAAATTCCGCAAGTGAATGCACGAAAATCCAAACAAAACATCTGAGCAACAAACAAAAAACGCAGCGAAAAAAAAAAAGATAAAGAAAAGCCACAGAAAAATTGGGAAATCTTGCGGACTAAAGAATACCTAATAAAGAGCCGAACTTATATAAATTATTTTCTAGAAAATATAGGACACTAAATTATTATAAAGATAACAATTAATCTAATAAAATATTATTTAAAATTCAATTGGATCACAAAAGATATTGTTAATAGCATCCCTTCAAAAAAATTTAAAAAATTAAATATTGAAAATTTCATTGCTTATTAAATAAAAGCAACACAAAATTTTTCCAAATGTACATATGGTCCCACTTGTTTAATATTTTTAAGAACCTTTGGCAAATGGAAATGGAATTTCCATATCCATTGATCCAGAACAGAACTCCGATCCCAAATTGAACCACTTTTTTCACATCTTTCGCAATGCTTAGCCTAAAAGCAAGCAACTTTGCATACCGTGTATAAAAAACTGCAAAAGACAACAAAAACATAAAGAATATCCGGAGGAAAGCAGCCGGGATGTTTGTTATTTTTTTGTTTTTCATTTCTGCCTGAGGTCTGGTTGAGGGATTTGCCTGCATGGGTTTTTGGCTTTAATTTGGCATCCTCTTTTGTCGCCAGCAGCGGTGAAGGTGGTCCTCGTCCTGGAATGGGGGTACTTTTTGGGGAGGGGAGTTGCAGCAAGTCTGTGGCCGCTGCTTATGTAAATTATTCAGCCGATGTGGAGGGGAAAATGAGCAGGGTATGATGCACTCCAAGAGCCGGAGTCAACAGCAGACTGATGATTTAATGCGAACCGCAGACTTTTGTCGAGCTAAGCATTTAATTGTTTCGAGAAGCTGGCTTGGCAGGGGGCAGAAGGGAGTGCAGCGGGAAGATCAATGGGTTGGGTTGGGTCTGGGTTTTGGCTTAAGCTCCATTTTGTTAGAGTGCCGAGTGCACTTGGCGCAAATACCCAACAGGGCTTGCTAGCTGTGGCAATTTGTGAAGCGTTCATGATTAGATTGCTATCCATTAATGGGTTTTATTATGGACTAAATGCAAATTACCATTTAAGAGGATAAGTAAAGAATTCGGTAAAGCAAAGCTGGAGCGTTGGAGAACTCATAAACAGGCAAAAAATAATAGCAAAAAGGTAAAATATTTCATAACAAGTTCATTAATCATTTCCAATATACAGAAAATATAAAATATAATCTGATTTTAAACCGCACATCAAGACACAACAACGGTTCTGAGCATCCAATTAACTTTAATTACAACACGTTCATCTTGCCTCTATTCGCTCGAATTCCCCTAACTTGATTCATATTTCTTGGTACCAAAGTTTTGCCCTGTCATTGCTGGCTTATTATAAATTTAACCCAAAATCGTTTCGGGAAATCTCGTCCCTACCCCTAGACATTCCTTAAAGCAGCGCTAACTAGCCTATTTCTGAAATCTAACCCTTTGCACTGCTAACCCATTCATCTGCCACCCTCAAGCTATGTATGTACATATATTCATGCAGAGGAAGAGCACATGTAGAGTTTATTTTGTGCTGATCATGGGAATGGTCAAAGTAACATCAAACAAACTATTCATCATCACTTTTTGACGCGGCACAGCAAACATCAGAGAGTAGCATATGCTAGCCCCTCGTTTTCCCAGCTTCCCCGGCCATGATGTGCTTTTAAGTGCATATGTGTGTGTGAGGCTTTACTCACGCATGCACTTGGAGAAATTTAATGGAGTTTAAGAATATTATTTTATAGATTTCTTGAAGAATACTATGTAAAATTTTTAATATGTTTTCGTTATGAAAAGAATATTAATAATAACACAAAAAATTAACAAGACTTCCAAAAAAAATGGACGAAGACTTTAAATAATTTAAAAATGTGTACAAAAGTATGCAATGAAATCATTCAAGTGGCAGATTATCGTTAATACGATTTAAATTTAAATAATAAAAAGCATTTAGCACACTTTTTGACAGCTTTTTAATTGATTAAAACTCCTTGACAATAATGTTCACCTTCACTTTAATTCTCTAAATATTTTCCTTTAGGCTACCTTTTTATTTCCAGTGTAGAAGCTGTAAGGACTAATGGAAAATTGGCATGAAAGACGAGCTACTATGGAAATTTAATCACATTCACATCTCACACAATACATCATCATCATTGAGTGCGAGTGTGTGTGTGTGGTGTGTGCGTGTATATGTGTAGCACTTAAGACTCTCACACGCATGCCGTCTCTCTACGCGTCGTTGTGGGTGTGGGTGGAGAGTGATTGTGAGTGAGTGTGAGTGTGTGGGTTGTGTTTCCGCAAGTTTGTTAACTGCATTAGTACGAGAGCCTTCTGTGTTTGATTATGCCTAGAGGGTAGACACACGCCATACCCTGCACAGCCAGGCCATACCCTCAAACACACACGCCTACGAGTTCCAATGAATGGGATAAAGTTTTTAGGTTCTGATTGCTTGATTGTGTCTGTCAACAATGGTTGACATACACATACAGACAAACGCACTCTCACACGCAGGCACAGCCACCGACTGACCTATACAGATTTTGTGTATATCTTGGACAGAAGAGGATTTTAAAGTTTTAGATACCCTAAACACTCCACAGGGAGTATCTGAAAAGAGTTTGTAATTTTATGAAGCATTTAAATATATTTTAAATGGCATTTAAAGTAAACTATATACAATTTGGATGAACAGAAATTAAGGGAATTTTAATGTTTAATTTTATCGCTTAATACCTTCAAAAGAAATTATAAATTATACTTTTTAATACAAAGAATACATGTCATTATCTTAATATTTAATGATAAAATTATATGATAACTTTAAGCCTATAAATTAATAATACAATATCTTAAGATAGTTTCTAATATTAACCACTTTAAATCTTCGTTGTTTAAAAAATGTTCAGTGCATCTTTGCTTTTCTATCGAGTGACGAATTTTCATATCTTAATTATAGGCGGGCTGTCATAGTTTTGGCCACTGGAATTGTTTTCCATTCCCCCCAATTTTCATCGAGATTGGTGTTATCATCAACATTTTCCGTTTATTTGTTTGCTTTTGCTCATTTGCAACAAAAGGGTTTTTTAGGGTGTGTGGAGCTAGGGGGAGTTTGGTTCAGTTTCGTTGGGTTTTTGGGTTTGGCTTCAGTTACTTTTGGTTTTAGTCGTATAATTATGTTGTATCAGTTTACGGCAATCAAAGCGAAATGGTTTATGTAAGCAGAAACCCAATGACAACAACGAATGCAATGACAGTGACAATTTCTCAGTGAAACAGAGCGAAAAAGAGGAAGAAGCGGTCAAAGATAGAGGAAGAAGAAAGCGAACACAGGGAGAAAATGTGGGAAATTAAATATATGCTTTTTAAATAAAATCTTCTTTACGAGAAAAATGTGTTTAAAAAACATTTCATTGAGGTTTATATATTTTATACATTTTAAATAAATTGTGTAAAGATAAAGTTATACTGAAATACCTATAAAATGTATTTTTTCCCAGGAACTAAATATTTATTATGGTTTCTGAATATTTTCGTATTTTTCTAACTCAAAAATATATTTATATGCAACTGATTTGGTGTGTAATTACTGTTATTTCGTCAACAAAAAGAAATGCGACAACGAAGATGAAGTAAAATTTTACGCTAAATTTGCCGTGTGCCATGCCCACAGCCCCACTTTGCCTCCATCTCCGTCTGAGCCCCCACACCCACAGAGTAACATACATATGCAACTCGTCACGCTTGAAAACTTCAGTTTAATTTCAAGCGATGCGCCTTGAATTAAACATGTTAGATAACAGCACTAACAGCACTAACAATACTAACAACTTTGGCAACAGAAACCAAATTGCCGTTGGCCTTCAAAAAGGAAAAAAAAAAAAAAGAAAAAGAACACAGAAACAGAAACAGAAATTGCGGCAACTGCAACTTTTTTGGACCAACTAAACGACGCTGTAATGCAGCAACAAATGAAACTGTAAAAAATAGAGTTAAAGTTTTAGAAAAAAAATAAGGAGAAGGAGAAGGGGAGTGGTGGCTACGGAGCGGCAAGCGGAAAAGCGTCGCCTTTATTCTAATGCCACTTCATGCTCCGGAGAAGATGAAGAACAGCAACAGATACAAAAACCAGAAGTAGCGAATGAAAGAGTTATAAACTTAAAAAAAATACTCTAAGCTAATTTAAGGAAGGTAAAATAATTTAAATTTAATAATTTGAATTTTGCAGGCAGCTAAAAAATAAAAATCAAAATGGAAAACTTATATTTGTTTGTTTCTGCTTTGTAACCTTTTAAAAAAAAAAATTTTAATATAAATAATATTTATTGTAAATGAAAATTTCTTAAATCTTTTCTTAGAGCTGGAAAATAAATGAAATTAGCAAAAATTCAT
>JAEIIL010021460.1:0-21222 GCA_018905715.1 Drosophila lini
AATGTTCGATCCAACTGTTTGACGATTTTTTTGCCCAAATATCGAAGTCGCGATATTTTTCTTTGATATTTTTTGATTTTCTCGTTGGTCACTCTGAATAAAATGTCAAAACAAAGTTTTACATGCTTTTGGTCGAATTCTCATGTAGAATGTAAAATGGCTCTCTGAGAGGTGGGAGGAACATCGATATTTTTCCTGAAGGTGATATCGATATATTTATGCGTTTTAAATATCGATGTATCGATGCTTAAATCTATGTGCTTTCCCACCTCTATTGCACTACTTGTTTTGTTTACATCGAATTTATTCGAAAATCCTTGCTGCCAAGTTTTTGCCCACTTCTAACTGCTGGCCAGGATGAATACCGCCGAGCTGCCGGTGGTGCTTATAAAATGCCGGATTTGCATGGGCGAGTTCGAGGAGCAGACGATGACACCTCTGTTTGGAGAGCAATCTGAGGGCGAGGATCTGCTAGGCGAAAGGGTGCAGCTCTGTTCCGGGATCAGGGTGAGTAGAGATGTCCATAGAATGAATCTCAACTGACCAGTCCGATTTCCCGCAGATTCGGGAGTCTGCCAAGATGCCCGGCACCGCCTGCAGCAGCTGCTGCGAATTCGTTAACATGTGGTTCAACTTTCGGCAGTTGTGCTTGAATGCACAGGTTTTTTGGGCAACCAGTTGTCCGGATGCAGAGAGACCGGCGTATCTGGCCCAAGCCAGCGATACCAAGTACATGGAGTATCTGTACGAGAAGCTGCAACTAAACTACACAGATTCCAACTATCAAGAGGACGAGGAGATCCTCCAAGAGATAGAGGAGGAGCAGCTGGAGGCCGCTTCCTGGCAGTCGCAGGAAGGACTCGACATAAGGGACTTAATCTTGGCTGAGCAGGTCGAGGACGGAGCTGAGATCAAAGAGAGTCCTGACCAGGTTTTAATTTCTCAACTGGAGGCCTACGAAAATGAGGTTCAGTTAGAAGGATATGTGGAAGACAAGAGCCAGTCCGTTGAAGGTATTTCCCTGCTGAACGATGACTACTACGAAGTAGACTTTGATGAAGAAGAGCTTGACGAAGACGAGTTCCCATCAGCAACGCCCGATCAGACCACCAGTTCGTTAGGAAAGCGCAAGCCGGGAAGGCCGCGCAAGCCGGATAGCGAACTCAAGGGAAAGCGAAAGGAGAAGGGCGCCCGGGTAAAGCAGGTCAAGACAGACAGCCAAGAGGGCGAGCAGACCACAACATTTGTATGCAGTCTCTGTGGTGAAGTCTATGAAAAAAAGTCCCTATTCACAGCCCACATGATGGCCCACACAGAATACAAGCCCAACCAGTGCGAGTATGTGGAAAAGAGAGTTTACAAACATGGTTTTTAATCTTGCTTATGCTTTTTAGAATCTGTCACAAGGCCTTCCGCCAAAAGGGCGAGCTCCGTTCGCACATGCGACGCCATACGGGGGAGCGTCCTTACAAGTGCGCCCATTGCGATCGCCATTTTTACGATCGCAGCGAAAGGATTCGCCATGAAAGAGTCCACACCAACACACGTCCCTATGCCTGCCAGGTGTGCGGAAAGTCCTTCACGCATACGGCCATACTCAAGAACCACATGCTGGTCCATACGGGCGAGAAGAACTACAGGTAGGAGGATGGCCTCTCCAAAAGGAATAACTTGCTTAATAATATCTTTCCTTCAGCTGTGACACGTGCTCCAAGTCCTTCACCCTGATGCACCAGCTGAAGGCCCACCTAACGACTCAAACCCATCGCAGCCGAGTTGAGCTGATGAATTCCATGGCAAATTCCGAAGACTGTGTGGATAGTTAAGGTCATAGCTTAATGCTTAGTTTAAGTTAGCCGCCAACTTACAAGTATTTCAGTTTATAGTTTTTTTTTTGGGAATACAAAAAATGAATTGTTTACCATAATTGATAGTATTTTTATTAGCTAGCTGATGATGCGCTGCCCAGACGATGCGCATCTGTCTTTTCGTGCGCCGTGAGCTGATGCTTCAGGCGGAATGACTTCGCACAGGGCTGACATTTGTAGGGCCTATCGGAGGAGTGCGTCATATAGTGGGCCTTGCGAGAGGTGGACAAGCCAAAGGTTTTTCCGCAAATGTTGCAGGCATAAGGACGCTCATTTGTGTGTATCCTGAGATAAGGAAAAGAGTGGGATATAAGATGTTAAACCTAAGAAAAGTAATACCATCCCACCTTTCGTGCTTGCGATGACTACTGTGATCCGCAAATCGGCGCGAGCAGAAAATGCATTCAAAGGGTTTCTCGCCCGTGTGGATGCGCATGTGAGAGGTCAGGTTACAAGCGGCGTTGAAGCGCCTGCTGCAGACCCTAAAATCGGAAAATAATCAGGTTCATGTGTAATTTAAACAAATAAAACACTTACTCGCACTCGTAACTCTTTTCGGTGAGATGATTCCGCATGTGGGACTTGAGCTGGGAGGGATTGGAATACGTCTTGCTGCAGATTTCACACTTGTGCTGGTCCTCGGAGTTGGTATCTGACTTTTGGGTCAAGCTCTCTCCTTCACTAGCCTCTTGGGAGTACTCTCCGTTGTGTATGGCTATGGGACTGCCTTGGGAGGAGGTTGCCTCAAAGTCATTGTCATTGATCCCATCTTCCTGATTTATAATGATGTATTCCGCATTGGTTTTATCGAGTTCCGTATTTAAAACGAAAACTTGAGTGCTATCCTCTTCTGCATTCGAGTGAGACTTATCCAAGGGTTCTAAAATTTCATCCATTTCCGATTCCCCTACAAGGACCTCGGGATTTACCTCTCTTTTCAGGGGTTTTTCGAGGGCATCATCGACTGGGAAAAATATGCGTGTCTGTGTACTGATCTCTTGCTTTCTGGCATGCTTTCTATGGCTTGGAGGGGATCCTTCAGCGACGCTTGCAGCCGAGGACAACGTTTTGCTCACGAGTTTCCTTAGGTGCTCATCGGAATGCCTGCACATCCCAATGAAGCAGTGGACCATTTCCAGCTTGTCAACGCAGTCTGCGCAAATTTGATCGGGCAATCCATCGTCTGGCTGCACCTAAATAGAAACCATAAATGTATAAACAGCATTTCAATTCGCTGTTGTTTTTACTCACAAGCAGACCGGCGTGCTGATTTAAATGCTTGGCGGCTTCGGATTCAAAGAGCGGCTGCAGTGAGGAGCACCGCTCGGCCCTGCAGGTGCGGCACATGCTCCACTTGATGCTGATCTCCATGAGGTGCTTTTAAATCGCCGTTTTCCTCAAGATTTTCTGGATTTCCGATTTAAAATACAAAAACTAGGCATAAGAAAAGCCAGGGTTGTCAGGTTGGCAATGCATTTCGATAGTTTTTAGCGATAGTTGTGATCGAAACGAATTATCTGAAGACCATTAAAACAAAAACAATTTTTTTTTTGTTTTTAAACGTAAGTATTTGCTAAAAACAGCTCAATCCCTTAGTTTTTACGTAAGTTTTATAATTTTTGCCTCGTATCGATTGATAGTACTATCGATAAATTTGCAGCTCTTATCAATTTGACAACCCTGGGTGAGGCAGTGCTGCAGACGCTTGTTTATTTTTTATCTTCCTGAATTTCCCGACTGCGACTGCGAAACGGAGCCACCATGCCCGAGTTTATGCTGTGCCGGATCTGTTTGACAGACCACATTAACGCGGACACGATGTCGCCCCTGTTTGACGACGAGGACGAGGAGTGTCGAGAGCTTGTCCGCAAGCTGGAGGAAGTGGTCAGCATCAAGGTAGGTTTATTACAGGTCACCTGTACGAAGAATACCATTGACTCTTGTGGATTTGCAGCTGGTGCCGCTGCAGGACATTCCCAGCATGCTGTGCTTGAACTGCCTGGACAAGCTGACCAACGCCCATGACTTCCGGCGGCTGTGCCAGGTGGCGCTCACCACCAATGTGGTCAAGGTAAGTGGGCCACCGTCAACGATAGAACTAGGGAATTACTTATTCTCCCCTTCCAGGCCGAGATGAAGGTCGAGCCCACCGATGAGGTGCCGCACATAGTGGCGGAGTACATCTACGAGGCCACCAGCGATTTCATCAATACCGAGGAGGAGGGCATGGAGCTGGAAGCCATGCTGGAGGAACGCCTGGAGGACGGCATTGCGGAAACGGAGCAGCCCTACGAAATAGATGCCGTGGTGGATGAACTAGACGAAAATGAGCTCCTAGTGCGGCAGGTCAGCGACAGTGACTACAGTCCCGGCGAGCGCTGTCGCAAGCCAAAGGTGCGCAAGACCCGACACAGCAAACGTGGTCGTGGACGACCCCGAAACTCAGCTAGTAATGCCCAGGAGATGACACCTGTAGCCTTAAACTGCAAGTCCTCGCCCGAGGAGACCACCACGAACATCATGTGCGAGATTTGCGGCAATATCTACTCCAAGCGGGCGGCGCTCAACATACACATGCGTCGCCACATGGCCGAAAAGCCTTTCGAATGCGAGTGGGTATCACAAAAGGATTTTTGAATTATAGATAATTTTAATGGATGTCTTTTTTTCCTCCTAGAATCTGCAGCAAAACGTTTGCCGGTCCCTCGGAGTTAAATCGCCACATCCGGGTGCACACGGGTGAGAAGCCGTTCATGTGTAAATACTGCAACCGGTCCTTTGCAGACCGCAGCTCTAACATACGGCATGAGAGGTAAAGCTACTCCCCTTACTGGAAGCTTTGCTAAAATTTATGAATTCCCTTGTTGGTCTTGCAGGACCCACACGAATGAGCGGCCCTTTACCTGCCCCACCTGCGGCAAGTCCTTCTCCTATTCGAATGTGCTTAAGAACCACATGCTTACCCACACGGGAGAGAAACCCTTCCTGTAAGTAAAGCCCTGACCAGATGGAAATATTTATTTTTAATTTATCAATTTAGATGTCGACCGTGCAATAAAAACTTCTCCCGTAAGCATCAGCTGGAGCAGCACATCGGGACAATGACCCACCAACTGACTATGCGAAAGCACCAGAATAACGACGCAATGCGACACACGGAGCTGTACTAGTCCCCGACAAATGCAATTAACGTAAAACCCTATTATTATTATTAGTAATTGTAAATAAAGAGAGTACAAATGGTCCGCGCCGGATGTTACAAAGTATTGTTTTAATCAAAACATACAAACTACTTGGAGATCGGGAGATTAATAATTAAATATTTGAAGTATACAAAATATCTATCATTTTACTCCAAACTATTTGCCTTTTCCAGGTGAATAATGCTTGTCATATGATTACGCAGGTGGGACTTCCTTTGAAAGCTCTTATCACAGATTTTACAGCTAAAAATAAATGAAATTTTGAGCTGGAAAAATATTGAACAATTATATTGTAAGCCTACTAGTGCTGGCGCTCCGAGGAATGAACCACTTTGTGCTTGCTGAGGCAGCCGGAACTTATGAAGCTCTTCTCGCAGATCTCACACTGGAATTTGCGTTCGTCCCGGTGGCGTCGGTGGTGCTGCTGACGGGCACTGGCATCCGAGAACCTCAAGGGACAGTAAATGCATGCGAAGGGCTTTTCGCCCGTGTGTGTACGATTGTGGCGGATCAGTTCCTTGCGGGTGACAAAGCTCTTGCCGCATCTGTTAAATAAAATATAAAAATTTATCATATTTTCCAAGCTTTATGGGTTCATTTTCAAGCCTTACCCGAACTGACAATGAAAATCCTTGATACCCGTGTGCCTGAGCTTGTGCTCTAAAAAGTTGGACCTGCAGTTAATGCTTTTCCCGCATTCTCCACAGACATAGGGTCCACCTCGGCCAACTGGTTTTGGCTTGGCCACTTCTTCGACTTCTTCAGGAATTGAAAAGATTTTTGTGGGATTATCCTCATCTTTCCTGCTAAAATACAACTCAATTTCGGTGTCATCTATATCCTGCTGCTCCCCTGATTGTACAGATTTATCTTTGAGAGCAGCCTCAATCCTCTCCAGATTCTGCTTCTCGGATATAATGCAGCGTTGGCGAAATTGAATAGCTGTGTTGAGATCACCCAGGCAAGCCAGGCACAGGTGTCTGGAGAGTTCTTCTCTATCACTTAGCTGCGAAATATAAAGAAGAATAATTAAAATGTTTATTTATTTACTGCCACGTACCTCTACTCCCGTAATGGACTGAATTTGACCAACCAAGTGAATATTTTCAGGCTCAAAAATGTTAATTGGAGCCTCCTGTCTAGAGCAAATGCGACAGTTTTTATTCCGCATCTTGAGCTTTTCTATTTTTAAGTTAATTGTTTATTGTTTACGTTCCATGCTAGTGTGCTTGTGTGTGTGAGCTCAACAGTTTTGACATGGACGTCCCGTTTATCGACCCCCCTTGGTACGAATAATAATTGATATCGATAACAAAACAGCTGATTCCTTCACATTTCCCAAAACAAATTTTGTTTATGCTATTTTTTTGAGTATATTTAAGCTTTAAAATGCCATTTCAGTGCCGGACTTGCGCCGGCGTCATCTACCACACAAGGCCAAAGAATCTCTTTAGCATTGAGAACGCCACAATGCTGCTAAACCTTATACAGGTGACCGGCGCCGTGGTAAGTTTGAATAAAATCCTGGTTTTCCTTCAATTAAAGTTTTACCTCACCTGTACGTATGCAGATTAATAATGATCCGGCGCTGCCCAGTTGTATTTGTGGCTGCTGCCTGCACGACTTGAAGCTGGCCATTGTGTTTAGGGATCGGTGCCTGCAAACGCAAAAGGATCTGCTGCAGCGCGGCAAGAGTGTCAAAAGGGAAGACTTTAAACAGGAGCAACAGGATGACCAAGAGGAGGAGGAGGAGCAGGAGGAGGAGGAAGATGAGCAGGAGGAGCTGGAGGTGGAGGCGGAGGAGGAAGAGGAATGCGAAGCTCAGCAGGAGGAGGCTAACACCGATAGGCTGGCTTCGCCTCATGTTTTGGATGACTCCTTCGAGGCAGACGATTTCTATGATGAAATCGACGCTTGTCTCGGCGTGGAAGAAGAACCAGTCAAAGCTGTGGAGAAAGCCTACACCCTGAACACAAATGTGACCGAGGAATTCGAAACCATTTACGAAACCAGCACCGATCACGAAGAGTTCTTCAGTCGCCTATCTGAGGGTGAAGTCGAGGAGGACTGCTACACAGACTGCTCGTTTCCGAACTCCCTTAGACATCTTCAGCCAAATCGCGAGCAGGATTCCTCTAAAAATAAGAAAAAAGTCGTGGAAAACAGCCTTACGGACAGCTCCTGTCCAGTCTCTCCCGCGCAGCCCAAATCAGTGAAGCGACAGGGTCGCCTACCAGGGAGCACATCGAAACCCAGCAACATGGACTTGGAACTCGAGACGACACCCCCGAAGACCAGGAAAAAGAAACCTTATGTGACGTGGAAAAACATGACCGAGGAACAGATTGCGGCGCGGAAAAGGCAGCAGCGCATGCGCGACTGCGTCTGCGAGCAATGCGGTAGACACTTCAAGGACCAGAGCAACTTCAAGCTGCACATGCTCCGGCATACGGGCATTAGGAACTTTCCCTGCGCGGATTGCGGAAGACGCTTCTACACCGATCACCTCCTGTCGCTCCACCAAAGGATCGTGCATAACGGCGAGCGGCCGTACGCGTGCCGATTCTGCGCCAAGACTTTTCACAACAGCACCACCCGCGTAATTCACGAGAGGTAAGCTAACCCTCGGATCCATGAAGACTCGCATCAGTTCTAACTATACTAATCCTTTCCAGAATTCACACAAATGCCCGACCATACAGCTGCACCCACTGCGACAAGTCCTTTAGCTCGGCTTCCGGACGGAAGCGGCATGAGCTGATACACACCGGTGTGAGGGCCTATTCGTGAGTTCATCTCTAATCTTAATTAAAGAATTAATAATTAATAGGGTTTTAAATTTTAGCTGTTCCATTTGCGATCAATCCTTTCAGCGCAAAACGCATCTAAAGGCTCATCTGCGATCCAAACTGCACGCATTTCGGGCAGAGTCAAATAAAATGAAGGAGGATATTTAGCCGGACAGAAAATAAAATTAAAAATTAAATTAATTTAAATTAAATTATTTTTAAAAGTAAATCCTGGGCGGGGGGCAATAAATTAACTTAATTTAAATTAAAATAAAATTAAGTGTATTATTATTATTTATTTTTATTTTATACAAATTTAATTTTAATTAATAATAATGTAATTTGGTATTTCTATCGAATATATTCGCTACATAACAAAATTTTCATTGTGTTGGTATATTTTGGTATTTCAGGGGCAGTCACGGTCTTTTTCATTGCCAGCCGCCGCGGTATATTTTGGCGCTTCAGCCACAGTCACACTGCAGACATTTCGCCAGGTTTGTTAAAAATTGTTTAACTTTGCAAAAAATACCTATAAAGCCTGGCTTTTACAGCTGAAACGCGTGCTTAAGCGAGGATAATTCCGCCCGAGCTCCGTGTGTCGCATTTCCCGTCATTGCCCATCGCTAATAACCTGTTTCTGACCTTGGACAGCATGGAGCGTCGTCGTTTGCACATGAATAGCCCCATGGCCGACTCCACGCGGATTGACGCTTCTTGCATGTAAGTGTAGGGTGCCTGCCACATCCTCATACCTGTCTTATTAAAGGTGTTTCCTGGCGCTTTTGTAATTCCAGCGGCAGCCGCCCCTCGCCCAGCAGCAGTTTTCTAATGACTCTAAGTCCCCTGAGGCGGAACAGCGTGATCAGCAGCAACGGCAGTCGCACCCCGGAGAAATCGCTGGCCCCGGCCACTGCGGGCAGCAGCAGCAGCATATCAAGACAAAAACTGAATCTTAGTCAGTTGGATGCCAGGTGAGAGACAGACACATAGTCTTAATCATCCAAACGCAAAATTTCACAAAATTACTATTTCCAGGACCTTTGCCGATGTGCACAGCAGTGGCCTGACCTCTCGCATTGTGGCCTACCATGAAAACAGCCTTGGCAGACGCGGCAGTGGCAGTGGTGTTGCTGGTCTGCAGCGCAGCATGTCAGTCAGCAATCTGTACAGTCCACTCTCGCATCCACGACGGCCGGCAGCCCCACCACTGCCCTACAAGTCGAGTGTTCCGGTGCTCTCGCTGACCCAGATTGTACCGCCAGAACGAAGCTTTTATTCCGGCAACACACTGCCCAGCCTGATGCGATCCAACTCTCTGGTCGGCGTGACGCTAAAGTCCAGCGATCAGGAACATTTGTCGCGGGAGAATCGACCAATCCTGCATCCACCGCATCCGCAGCATGAGTGCGAACCCACCAGAAGTGTTCTGGAGGAACTCAAGGAAATTTCACGCAAACGCATTAACAGTGGTGTAAGTTGGAATAGAGCAGAGTGCAGCAGGAGAGCTATGAGCTTAGGTTTCGCTTGCTTTCAGGATACACAGTCTGCGCACGACTTTACGAAAAGAAGCTGCCAGCGGGAGGACTTTGTGGATCACCATCAGCATCACCATCAGCAACACCAACACGAACTGCATCGGCTGCAGCAGCAGCAACAGCAGCATCAGTCTTTCAAAAGGCAGCGGGAGCTGACCGTATCTGTTCCCCTCAGACACAATCTTACCTCTTTGCCTGCTCCGCCGCCGACACTGCATCATATGTACTCCAATGGCGCAATCTCGCCCCGCCAGTCGCCGGAGCAGGTGGCCAAGCGACGGAACTGCAGCTATAGCAACGATATTGCCTCCTCGCTGAGTTCCAGTCAAAGGCATAGCAACAAGCGGAAGCTGTTTGACATGCGGGAGAGCCTCCAGCGAAGCCATAACGAGACCGCCGTCAGCTCTAGTTCGCCGGAAACTTCGCCCAAGTCTAAGGTTCAGCGTAAAGTAGATGTCGAGTCCATTGGAAGGACACAGAGCATGCCAATTCCCGCTGTTCCGGCAGTCCCACCAGCACGGACGATCTCAGCACCGCCCGCCAAGAGTCACAGTAAGGATCAACGCCCTGCGGAGGCACCTCCTGCAGCTGAGAAACCGAAGCTTACCCTGTTCAATGCGCGGCAGCCCTCAAAAACGTCATTGGATCAGCCGCGTCAGGATCTCAACAGCCCCGATGTAGATGCCGGAGAATATGCGGGCATACAGTTTGTGAAGCCCAAGCAGCAGAATTCCATGCTGGGCGTTAGAAATCCCAGTGTGGAGCGCACACAAAAGACCAAGCTGGCCATTATGTTGAGTGGATTAAAGGGTGAGCTGTACCAAGGTGAGCCAGAGGAGCCAGATGAGCCTGATGCCACACTGGTGCCACCGCCTAAAGGCCTTCCAACGCCTATTAAACCCATCAGTTTGTCGGTTGTTACTTCCAAGACCAGCACAACAACCATTACAACCACTACAACAATCTCTATGACCACAACAACGACCTCTACGACCAGCGTTTTAACCGCGCCAAAGACTATCGTGTCCCCCAGCAAGCCGGTTATATTAAGCAACCAAGTTATAGTGCCAGCGGGGACGACAACGGCAGCAACCACGACTACAACTGTGCCAAAGTTATCCTTTGGACAGACAAAAGAAAGCGCTCCAGGAGGAACAGCAGCTGCTCAAGCTCCAGTAGCAGCTTTAGCTCCGGCAGCAGCTCCAACTCCCACCTCAGCAGCAGCTCCCGCTCCAGCGCCATCTGCAGCTTTAAATCCCATTCCCGTTAACATAGACAAAGCCCCAGAAGCCGCTGCTTTAGGAATTCAGCCCGATTTTAAATTGCCTGCCACTACATTAGCTTCCGGCATAACGTCAACCAAGCCCTTGCTTACCTTTGGCAGTCCAAAAACCTCCACAGCACCCACACTGAGCTTTGGATCTACCAGCAGCAGCACCACTTCCATCACCAACACCAGTAGCTCCAGCACAGCACCCGTATTCTCCTTCGGACAATTACCAGCTTCTACCAATGGACCCAACGTAGGCGCTGCCACAAGCTTCAAAACGGAAACATCAAAGGCAACAGCTACAGCTCCAGCTACAATCAACAGCTTGGGAAAACCGAACTCAACTCTACCGACCTTTGGAACGTCCACCACAACGGCAACTGTCCTGCCCAGCATGGCACCAACTCTAAACTTTGGTCAGCCTATTCCAGTCACCAGCACAGCAAACACATCGCCATTTGGCACAGCAACTGCAGCCACCAGCAGCATGATAAGTCCACCGAAAGCTGCGCCAATGTTTGCCTTTGGACAATCAAACTCTACGGGTAATGGAGGAGGAAATCCAGCAGAGAAGCCGGCAGTATTTAGTTTTGGCGGAGCCACCAATGGAGCAGCGGAAAGCAAGCCCACCACATTTGGCGGTGTTTTCAATACAAAACCGGAAGCCTCGAAGCCAGCAGGAATCTTTGGAAGTCAGGATACAACCTTTGGCAGTCCCTTCAAGCCACCAGCAGCAGCAGCAGGAGCTGCCAAGTCCACAGAGCCGGCTAATGCCTTTGGCTTTAAGACTCCAACAACCAACTCGGCTACGGCAGCCACGAATCTCTTTACCTTTGGAGGAGGAGCTAGTGCAGCCGGGAAACCAGCGGAACCAGCTGCAAGCCAACCCTTTGGCCAAAGTGTAGGCGTAGCTGCAGCCACGCCCTTTAGTTTTGGAGGAGCAGCAACAGCTGCCAAGGAATCAAGCACTGATGTCAACAAATCCGTATTTGCATTTGGAGGAGCAGACAAGAGCTCAGGCTCAGGCAAGCCCAGTGCTATGCTTAACTTCGGAGGAGGCGATAAGGCTGCTCCTGCGCCAGCTTTTGGCAGCGTAGCCCCAGCAGCAACACCAGCGCCTGCTCCCACCAGCAATGCCTTTGGTTTTGGATCATTAACGAAGCCCTCAACACCCATGTTTGGTAGTAGTGGAGCCACTGCAACGCCAGCAACAACAACAAAACCCTTTGCATTTGGTGCCGCACAGCCCACACCGACAGCGGCGGCACCTGCTCCAACAGGAGGATTCTCCTTTGCCGCCGCCGCATCCAAAAAGGCCGAGGAGCCCAGTGGAACAAACTTGTTTGGTAGTCCCGCTGCCAAGCCAAGCTTTAATTTTGGCGGAAACTCAAGCAACCAGGCAGGATCAGCTGTAGCAGTAGCAACACCAGCCACAGCAGCTGGAGGCTTCTCTTTCGGCAAAAAGGAGGAGCCGGCGGCCACTAATGTCTTTGGAAGTCCAGCTAGCGCCAATACAGGTGTAGTGAAACCCACATTTGGCTTTGGCGGCGCCAGCAATACCACACCTCAGCCAGCTACTGCTGCATCCTCTGGCTTTGGAGGCTTTGGAGCACCAACAGCAACTGCAGCAGCAGCAGCAGCAGCACCACCACCACAACCAGCAGTAGGAGGAGCAGCCAATCAGAACAAACCCTTTGCATTTGGCGGCAGCACAGCCGCCATAACACCCAGCCCAGCACCGGCTTTAGGAGGCAACCTGTTCGCCAGTGCGGTGGCTGCCACTCAGAACCAAGCCAAGCCGGGCGGCTTTGCCTTTGGTGGGGCCAAAAACGCCACGAACAATTCCACAGCCGGCAATGCTCCCTTCTCATTCGGCGGAGCTGCTGCTGGCGGCATTGCTTCGCCGCCCAGCAACCAGAGCATGAATACGGCCAAGCCGTTTAGCTTCGGTGGCGCTGGTGGCAATCCAGCACCCACTGTCTTTGGCAGCCCAGCGCCGGCGCCGTCAGCAAGCAATCCGGCAGGAGCCTTTAATTTCAGTGGAGGCGCCAGTCCAGCGCAGCAGGCGAACGCTGGAAACATGTTTGCCCCACCACCGGAGAATCGGCCCATCCGCAAGGCAACGCGGCGGCTACAGAAGTAGTTCGTTTAGAACGTTATTGTTTCGTTTAGGTAAAATTTCTATTAATTTCAAAATCATTATGTTGTGGTAGTTTCCGAAATAAAGATTGTATGAAAATGTAAATCTTTTTTTGACAAAGAGGAGGGGATTGTCCGGGAAAATATTGAATTAAGAACGTATGCCCTTTGATCATAGTTGTAAGGAATTGATTGAAATAAATGAATATTTATGCCCATTAAGCTGCAAGAGTTTTGTATTTTGGGAGTTGCTTAGTGAAACAAGAAAGGAAACTAATTTAGGGAGTTCGAAATTTATATACCCTTAAAGTTTGCCATAGAATCATGGCAGCGAATTAGAAATCTAACTTAACGAAGCCAAAAATTAATCAAATTCAATTCGAAAAGCTTTTTTATGTTGACTGAATTTAATTATTTAAAAAATTAACATTTTTGGCTTGACTTGACTTTTGACTTCTTCACTGCCTTGCAAACTTCTGACTTAAAAAATAATACCCTGCAAGGGTATTCAAAATTGAAGAATTTTCCAATACTATAATCTTTAAGATGCATTTAAATTTAAATGTTTATATGTACATACAACTATATAACCCGTTTTAATAAAAATTCAAAATAGCATTCATGCTTGTATTCTTTACTTTTATTAAAAGTTTTAGAACTCTCTCTGCCATCGTTTAATCACCTCAATTAAGTTTCGTGTGGTAGTGGTGCAAATTGTTGTGTGCTTTTTCTTCCGGGTCTCGCTAACGCAAAGAACGTTTCTTTCTTTTACAATGTGGATAGATGTGTTTGTGGTTTTTGTTTTAAAAAAATAATAACTTTAAAATTAATTAATTGTATGTGTGTGTGTGTGTGTGTGTGTCATGTGGACGTGTGTGTATGTGTGTTTTACATAAAGTAGACTAAAATTAAATGTTAAAGCAAAGTGGCTGCCGCTGGTTTGGAAATAAAAACTCATAAATGTACAAGGTTTTGCTTAACATAATACATGGGTATTATTAAGTAAATTAAGGGGGTAACTCTTTATAAAATAAATTACAGGTTTACTTTGCCTTTATCGGTTCGATTAGAGTACAGAGAGAAGGAGATTCCTTGTTAGAAGAACGGACCGAATAATGAACGAAGAATATTCACGAACTTGGCGCATATAATAATTTATGTATTTATATTATTATTAATCGATTCATATGCTAAATACGTAGTTTATGTGTGTATTGTTGTATTATATGTAGAAGTTGTAATGTAATGCATATTTTCACAAGTGTTTTTATCGTTTTTTAATCTTTCTTTTCTCTTTACTTTTTGAGTGTAAGGACACGCGGCAGGAGCCGCCTTCGTTCTTTTTTTTTTTATATAATCTTTATGCTGTCTTCTTTTTGATTTCCAATACAAATAAATGTAACTAAATTTAACTAATTCTCAGCTTGATATCTTCCCCAACGACTTGTTGGACAAGTGCCTTGTGGTCATCCCATCCCCCTGGTTTTTGTGCTACAAACAGAAACGGAAACTCGAATAAAAGTTGTCGTCTTCAAATTGGGAAACACATTCTATAAACAATTGCATGCCCCCAAAAGGGAGGTGGAGGCGCGCTCATATGTATGCGTATTCTATAACATAAAGAGATACAGGATACAGAAAATAAATCTTACAGTGGAGTCTGATCAAAAACGGGGGATAATAAATAGCTACAGTTACACAGTGTACACAGATAACGTAATATTGTGGTAGTAGGTAGTAGATAGGCTACACAGAAGCTCTTCCTCCCACCCTCCTGTCCTTTCCCGTAGTTCGTATTTAATTATATGTCGGAAGCTGGCGCAACTCACTAACATTGCTTGATTGTGTTGGGTTCCATCTCTTCGCTTATTCTTACAAAAACTTACTCCATAAATTATATATGTAAATAAATTGTTGTAAATTAGTTATATATTCAAGTATGTATATAATCGTACGAAAAATTGTTGCGTTCAGTGTTCGGTGTTGTTGGTTTCAGCCTGCGCTTATTCGCTTCTTCTGATCTGGCTCTGGCTTCGCTGGCAACTGGTCTGAACAATCCGCTGTATTTTCTCCTGCTTCAATCCCTCGAGGTCTCCTCACGCTGTGGCATTGTTCAGCAGCTGTAGCTTCACTTTGAGCTCCGCGAATGTGGGTCGCTTGGCGGGATTGAGGTCCCAGGCCTGGCGCATCATCTCGTAGATCTCCGGTGGACAGCCCTCGGGCGCCTCCATTTTGTAGCCCACCTCCACGTGCTTCACCACATCGGCTAATGGCTGTAAGGAGATTTATATCGAATTAATTCCTGATTTAACAAAAGGGTCTGGTCACTTACAATTCGGGGATAAGGCACGCGTCCAAAGGAATAGATTTCCCACAGCAGTATGCCAAAGCTCCACATGTCGGATTTATTGGAGAAACGCTGAAAAACCAAGAACATTTGATTAGATTAGGGATATATATTAAGAAAAAAGGTATAAAACTTTAAAAATCAAAATTTAATCATAACAAATATTGCTTTTAGTGTTATAACATAATAAGAAATTTTGGAAACACTTTAAATTATATATGTTTTTATTTTTTTTAGGATTTTATTGGTTTGATAAATCAAACAGCATATCAATTTAAAACACATACTATACATAAGCAACGTGAAAATATAAATTTCTATATCATACTCTGTGTAAAATATTCATACAGTAGCAATATATCCATGTATTTATGCATTTCCTTCTAAAAGCGCAACAGTTCCCACAACTTACCCCATTTTTCAGAGCCTCGGGAGCCGTCCATTTAATGGGCAGCTTGCCAACGTCTAGATTGTAGCATTCCTCGCGAGCCAAACCGAAATCCGATACCTTGGCCACACAGTCCTCCGAGATAAGGACATTGCGGGCTGCCAGATCGCGATGCACAACCTTTTTGGCTTCCAGATACTCCATACCAGAGGCAGTGTCGCTGTTTAAATAAGAAATTTAATTACAATTTGAAATTGGTTAATAAGAAATAATGAAAACTTACTAGGCAAAAATGATTTGATCCTTTTTGGTTATGTGCTGTCGTCCGCGCGATCGCAGGTAATCAACCAGTGACCCCTTGCTCATGTACTCTGTGACCAGATACAGGTGCTTGCTGGTGAAGACCAGGCCAATAAACTTGACCAGGTTGTCGTGTTCCAGGGTTCTGGTAGGGAAATAATTAATTAAAATGTGGGAAACGAGTTTTGGGAGCTTAGTAAAACTTACGTCATGACGGAAGCTTCGGCCAGAAACTTTTGCACGGCCCCCTCATCCTTGAGCATCTTGACGGCCACTTTTTCGTTACGTAATATGCCCAGCATCACGTCCCCGAACTCGCCCTTGCCAATGCTCTCGCGCAGCTGCAGCTCCGCCTCCGGTATGACCCAGCCCTTGTCCACGAAATCTTTGGAGTTGATGCAGAACTCTTGTTTGCCCAGCTTGGGCAAGCACTTGATCAGCTGGGTGCACAGCCCATCAGCATCCGCTTCGTAGTGCTATTGGGAATGAAAAAAAAGGCATTGATATATGGCTGTAACGAGGTTTTTTCTCGCCAGAACTTACCGCCACCAGCTGTCCCAGATTCTCAAAGTACTCCTCGTCGTCAATGGTCAGCTTATTCTCCAGATACTTGACCCGATAGTGCTCCACCTTGGTTTGGAAACAAACGCAGAGCGTATAGTCGCCGGGAAAGTTTGTGGACTCGCGCACCAGGAACAATCCATCCTCCCGGGGCTGCAGGAGATGCTCCGCCTCGTCTCGCGTTATGCTGCCATGGAACCAGCTGAAGGATAAGGATATTTAGTAAAGAAATATCTCAAAACTATGTAGCCTCACAGTGACACTTACGGCATGGCATTCAACTTGACCTCGCACCGCGAACGACCTTGCTGCGGCGCCATCGATGTGGGCGAGAGGGAGGCATGATTCATGGCTGTGGTAGAACCGCTGGACCACGCGCTATTGGCATTTACACCGCCCGCACCGCCACCAACACCACCATTGATATCGAAGCTGTGCAGCGAGGTGGACATGCCCGCCGTTCCGCTGACCCCACCAACTGCCGCTGGCTGGGTTGCCTGTTGGCTGGGCTGGGTCGTCGTGTGCAGCAGCATATTGCTGCCATGCTGGCTGCCACTCAAGGCCAGGCTCTTTGGCGGCAGCGCCCGCTCGGCGCTATGCAGCGCCATTTGCGCCGCATTTAGGGAGGAGGACATCAAACCCGATCCGCTGGACCCACCGCAGTTGGCTAGCAGCTGGAGGTGCTGCTGCTGTTGCTGCTGGGCAACGGCGGCCACAGCGGCAGCGGTACCCGCCACCGGTTGTGATCCCGCTGAACCGGAGGGGGCCGTGGGTGCGGGCGCAAACGTGGATAGTATGCTGTGGGACGCCTGCTGCTGCTGTTGTTGTTGGGTTGTCGTCTGCTGCTGTTGCTGCTGCGTCTGGCTGGGAGACTTGGGCGAATGATTGCTGGCGCTGCTGATTAAATTATGACTATTAAGCGCATGCGATGACAAATGCAAGGCGCCCGCCGCTCCCGCCTGGCTGGGATGCTGAAAGGAGAGCAATGTCAACGTCGAGGGTTAGGTCAATTTAATAAATATAAAAATATTGTATTTTAGGAGAGGGAGAGGAGCACCTACCACATTGTTCTCGCGATGATGGTGATGATGCGGCGGTATGCTGGGCGGCACAATGTGCGGTTGCGACTGGCTTAGCTGCTGTTGGTGCAGCAGCACAGCTCCCACCGCTGATCCCCCACCAGCAGCCGATATGCCGCCCGCTCCCGATCCCAGAACAGCATTCGGCTGTGGCGCCGGCCGCTTGTTGTGCCGCAGCGGTGCAGTGGGCGGCATTTGGTGACCGGTGGTCTGCAGGAACCATGGATCGCCGGCTGTATTGCCCGTTGCAGCCGCGGCGGCCACCGTCACTGAGGGCTGCGAAAATCCGCGATGGTGTCCAACGACCGTGGTTTGTCCGTTCTGGGTGGCCGTCGCGTGGCTGTTCATCGCCGAGCCGGTCGTTAGGGCTTCTTTGGGTGGGGACGCCTTCCTCAATGGTCCTTGCTTGATCTCAACGGTGATCAGATCGCCCTCGCCGGAAACCTTACGTGAGAGGGGTTCCCGCTTCTCCTTCACCTTCTCCTCCGCCTGCTGCTGCTTCTTTGCCCGGCTAGTCTCCTCCTTGGCTAGGGGTTCTTCGTCTGCAAGAATAGAACATTGAGTGCGAACATTAGCTTGGTTCCATTTGATGATGTTATTTGCTGATAAATTCAGGCCACAGCAAAAGCATCTAATCTTATCACACACACACACACTTATATTGACAATGTTATCTCCATTAATTATATTATTTATGCCCAATGCAATCAGTTGTTCAAATATGTAATGTATTTTATGGCAACTCACGTAATAATCGAAAAGATTGGATACAATAATTGCATAACTCGAAGTTATTTAGTTGATTTTATTTTATTTATATATGAAACTATGTGTATTTATCACAATACATGAATATTATTATTTATAATCAAATTTTGCTTTGATAAGTAATATACTTCATGCGCTGTTTAGATAAGATTTCAAACATACTTTGCTTAGATAATCTCTTCAAATGCTATTTACTTTAAGATAACATATTATAAATTCAAAATATTTGTTTTTCCATTTTCCCATTTCATTTCAACACATTTATTCAAACTCATATTTATTCCTTCCAGTAATATATTTAATTTCAAGGCAATTATTCAGATGTTGATGCCTTATGAGTTTTATTATTGAAATTTGACTTACTTATTACAAAGTTCCTAACTTTTTTCTGCCTGAATATGATTATGAAAGCACTTCTTCTTAAGGTTGCTAATTCGAAACTAAATAAAGAATACATTTTTATTCAAATCTAGGAAAGTAAGAGATTGTGCCTGAACCATTAAATGTTATATTTATGAGAAGGTTAATAGCTTTAGATTGCGAATTCAAAACTGAAAAGGTTTCTTATATTTTATATATTATATTATAATTATTTTTACTATGTACATATATTTATATATTATTTTTGAATCTGATTAAAGCTTAAATAAAAATATAAATTCTTATTTTAAAGTTAAGCAATAACTGCCAATATGAGGCACTTATTTAATTATAATGTTGTATCACATATTTTTGCCATGTTGTAGCCTCGATAATGAAAAAACCTCTATTATCTCTGCAAAAAAAAAAAACATAGAATGCTTCACACACAATCTCTTTACTAGACCAGATTCCAATGTACACATTTCTTAGGTCTCGCCATCTTATGATTCTCTGATACAACCATAAGCATTTCCCCAATTCGAGCTCCGTTTCCCAAGATAGACAAAGCTCTCGTGATCGGTCTGGAGGCCAAACGCACGTTTATTTAATCAGTGAGTGAATCCATAAACTAGCTGCGATTGCATAAGCAGCGACGACAACAGATTTGGATGCGCAATGCTAATTGTTGGTCAACACACTCCACACTTCACTCCAGTGACTCAAATGGACACAAATGGCATGTTAATCGGGTGAATCGAGCGAATCCACTCGCCAAATGTAAAACATTTGCATGTGACAGGCATAATTAAATCCGTTTACTGCGAACTTTTTACGGGTTTGAGCTACTGTTTCCCTGGACACGATTACGAATTCGGGATGAGTCAGTTTTATATCGTTTTATATCTTTACACTAATAAAAAATACATTTAATATATGTAGGTTCTAACATAGAAATGATATTCCGAACTCTTAATTTGGTATTATTTGTTGATATGTTTGTTATTTTTGTATGTTATAAATTAAACTTAAACAATATATTCCTTTGGTTTCGCTTTGAAAACTGAACTGCTTCTGCTTCTTTGCTTGTACATTGCAGGCAAAGTGTGGAAGTAAGAGCTATAAACCAGTCAAGAAGATGTGCAAAATAGATTTATCTCTCAAAAAGCAAAAAGAAAAGAGAAGAACTGAGCTTCTTTTATATTCCCTTTTTTTTTTTGGGTCCGAGGGCAAGTGGTCTTTTACAAACTTTTAGTAAAGCGTGACCCCTCTTGCGAACACGTAATATTATAAAGGCCGATAAACATGTTTAATAGATTACAAAATTAAACAATTGACTGAAGGTGTGAAAAACATATTATCATTGGCAAGAATCCAAATATTCAAGAACTTTTCTTCCCGTGTTCCCGGACACTCCCAAAAAAGGTAAACGCTCTACCAGGCTTTTTATCATACCCTCCTCTTGAACTTACGTTGCTTGTAATTGTGCTGTTTTAGGCAGTGATGCCTCCATTTCCAGCCAGCTTAATTTCTTAATTTTATGCAAATTTCATTAGCGAATCTCGCTCGCTCTTGGCGGAAACGCTTTTTGCATATTAAATTCTCATTCTTGTCACAGTCATTGGGACGTGGATTTATCGTGGGAGTGGGAGTGAGTGGGCATTGTTTAAATTGCCACAGGTTGGCAGTGGAGAAGGAGGAGGGCACACGCAGGTCAGTTTACCGCTCTCGAAGGCCCGAGACCTTGCCCGTAAATTATTTGGAGCCACATCCGCCATACGCGAGGAACTGGAGTTTCAGCTATCTTTTTGGCCAAAATTGGCTTAGCATGACTGTTCGAATCCGAATCCGAATCCGTTCGGCAATTGCACTCAGTCATACAATACATACACAGTCACAGTCATCGCTTGGCTTCCTGTTCGCCGGACGAGAAATGTCGGAACTTTGAAGTCACGCCCGCAGACAATAGTCTTAAAATTTGTGTACTCGTCGTCGCTTCATTCTTCTGATTGTTTGTGGAATTTAGCACTGTGCTTGCTCCGCAAATGATAAATCGAACTTTTTGCTTTATACTAAAAGAACAAGTCTTCAAAAAAACAATAGGCATAAACTATTATTAATACTATTTTGAGAACTATCAGTAACAAGCTTGGAAAATAACCATAGCTAAACGATTTATATTTGCAGTTTTTAAACAATTTAGGCGCACTTAGAGCAAAGTTATGACTGAACAAATTGTGTTGTAAAAACGTACATAAACATCTTAGCTCTTCCTTATAGAGAATTTTAAGTACATAAATAAACGCAAAAAAGGGTGGTCTCCTTTTGTATTTATTATAAAATGCTTCGAGACAGATCAAAGTCCAAGGATTTCCTTTCCAGACTTGACCTTGACTCAGAGAGAGTCATAAGATTACCCTGGAGCCTTTCTCAGCCTGCAAATCTTCCTTAAGTCTGAGTCAGAGAATGAAAATAAACAAAGATATAAGCGAGAAGGTCGGTATATCAAACTCTGTACGCTCTGTTACAAAGCTTGCGATAACTTTAACAACTTTTTAGAAAAATCTTGACCAGTCCTAGTATATTAATTCAGGGAAACTACTAAAGTAGGA